>JAHZNF010000651.1:0-14774 GCA_027744215.1 Troglopedetes dispersus
TACACTTAATTCATAAGCATTATACATAACATCAAAGAAATTTAAAGTAGTACATAATACAGCTCCTTCATAAAAAATTAGGTTTACGACGGGACAATGAACAAAAAAATTACAATGATATAATATCTTTTTACAACTATAAAATTAGTAGTAGTTCATGTACATCAGGACCATTAATATCGTGATATATAATAATGATAAATTGGGAGACTAGCTGACATTTCAAAATTGAAACTGCGTCTTAAAATGTAACCATAATTACAGCATTTAAAAAAATCATAATTCCTTTTTTATTCCCACACGTGCGTCATTGTTACAAGAATTGGAATTAATAAGACAGCTCCATCCGATTTCAAATACTTTTACAAGTAATAAACGGTTCATCAAGCTAATAATATCGATAAGATCATCATCAACTTGATAACTATTAAACTAAAATAAATTACAGAGGGAAAACAAGTGTGATGCGGAATAGTCAAGTGTGGAAACATTAACAAGTTCAGTTTACAAATTGATTTAAATACTATAAATCAATAAATTAACGTATGGCACGCATGATCATGCTGGTTTTTTTTCTCTTTTTATTTCCTGGGAACGGGAGAGAGATTGTGAAAGTTCAGCTCGAATTTGAGTGATTTTTACTAAGAATAAGAATCACATAAAAACAAAAAAAGTTGCTTGTAAATGTTTCCCAACACTGGTTTGCAATGAATTTGATCCTTCTATTATTTTGTCGAAGATATTAAATACAGTTATGATTTTTGTTTGTGGCTTTTTTTTCAGTCTGTTCTCTTAAAAATTGTAACGTAACGTGGAAACAAAAAAATAAATTAAACACTACCTCAGAACAAAATATCCTAATGCAATTGCTTTATCAAACTGATACTCGGGAATAAAATTTAGCTTTAGAAGTATATATTCCTGATTAATAATGAGTTAAGATTTAGTGTGAACAACAACTGCATTCTTTTAAATAGTTACTACAAATATATATGCTCTCATAGTCACCTGTTGTGGATCATAAAATTTAGTTTCTATAGTTTTTTTAAACAAGGCAGAGTAGTTTTTTTCTTTCCAAATGGAATTTACGTATAGAATATTTTGTTAAAGTTTTTTTTGTATAATTAGAATTTTATACATTTGGGTCCCACGGTGTCCCATCATACACCAAATAGTGAATTTTTGTAGCGTAACAGCAAATTTCGTTAAATATTTTTTTTGAAAAAGGGGACCTGCTAATAAGAATTGTTTTTCATCTTGAAAGATAAGCAAGATTTGAGAAGAAACTAGAAATTTTATACCTTGTCAGCAGTTGTAAAATTTGATAAACTAAGTGCTCTCACCTGTATTTTCTCTGCGAAAAAGATGGCAAAAAAAAAATTTGCGACTGAAAAACAATTTTTTATTGAAGAACTATCCCTACATAAAAGCATATTAATGCGAGCATCTTCTACGGAAAATTGTTTTTTGGGGGAAATTTATAAAACGTTTTGTGCTGAATTCACCATCCACTAATAATAATTATTTAACATGTTACCTATCATGAGTACAAGATTACATACAAGAGTAATGTAACAACAATTAATGTAAATCTATACGTACGATGATGATAATGATGATGATGTTGATAAGCTTTACATTACGAATTTACTCGCTACGGTTCCAGTAGTTTCAATGTACACATATTAAATTGACAATGGTAGACTTACAATGATTAACAGACGTACAACAGTAAAATCGACTACATTTTCCTGCTCCACATCATTCCTAAATACGTTCTAATAATGGATGCCTACAAGCTAAACATTCTTGTATGTATGTATGTACATTAAATTTCCGAGTAAAAATATGCATGACAGGTTTTAATTATAACAACTATTTAAAATTATTAATATACTCATCTATTTAGTTTGTCCTTGTTTTCCTTCTCAATTACTTACATGGTATCACTTATAATCTTGTCAAGGACAAACAAACAAACTATTTAAAATTATTAATATACTCATCTATTTAGTTTGTCCTTGTTTTCCTTCTCAATTACTTACATGGTATCACTTATAATCTTGTCAAGGACAAACGAACAAAAACTTGTGTGTAAATTTTGGTTAACATCCATTTCAATTTCTTGATCCTCCTCTCAGCCACGACAACGTACTTGCCCTCACCTTATAGTATTTATAGTTATCTATGCTTAGACATAGAGAGTTCCGAAAAAACAATTAATATCTTGTTACACTTACAACGGGTAATTAGTCTTACAAACTTGAAGATTTCTTTTTTCAAAATACACATCAAACAACGTCGCGCATGTTTCGCCTCTTTTCTTTCTACACATCTAGTCTGCAAATACAAGTATTTATAGATTTATCGTGTGTGGACACACGCTGTACATAAAAAGTTTACAAAGATTTTTTTTCTTCCATTTAAAATTCTTGCTCGTCGCAAAAAAAACTAACAGTATATTTGTTATATATACGACTATATATGTAATTCCATCATCAAAATACTCAAGTGTTTTACTTGTGGTTTTGTTTAGTTCTTTACATAAAATATATATATATAATTTTATATGTGTAGTAAGATGATTTTATTAAGAGTAGCTAATTAAAATGGGACATATTTTTCAAAAAAACAGAGTCGTTACTAAATACATGATAATATATATATAATATGTGTAAACATTAGCAATCATACATGTACAAACTTTTTCTGTTTAGATTGTGTGTAATAATAATGGCGAGTCTATAGACTTTCTCTACTCTTTCCTTTTATCGCTGGTGTATTTATTTAAAAAAAAACGAGAAGCTATTTAAAAATCTACGAGTCAAATAATTACGGAGATTAAGCTAATACGGTTTCGGAAAATCCAGTCAAAAATTATTTTAAAAAAAACGTACGTATGTAAGTCAACCGGAGTTTACATAAAAGAACGACAAAGAATCCTACATTTTTTGTGTCAATCAAATATTAGTGTTGTTTTTACGAGTATGAAATTATTACAAACGAAGTGACGGTTTCTCACAAAATAGTTGTAGTATATCTTACATGTCTCCTTGATTGACTGACTGATTGATTAATAATAATATTAGTAGTAGTAACTGTGGCGAGCGGATCAATCATTATTATGTTTTTTTCTCTCATTAGCAAAAAAAAAGACCTGGCTTGCTTATAATTAACTCGGAGCTCTTCTCACAAAACATTTTTAGTACCTTCTTTTGTGATGCTCAGAGGTTTTAATTGCTAGAATAATCCGTTCACTCCAATCTGTGCAACTTCCTCAACATCTTTATCGTAATAATTTAATACCTGCGTTCTCCTTTTTGCTTATCGCAATGGCTATATATAGAAAAATTGTTATGTCATCATCATCAGTTAACTAAATTAGAAAGCTGATTTCTTCTTCTTTCTCTATCTTTTCTCTCGTTGAAAACTTTCTTGTGATAAGTAAAATTGTCTAAAATACCTACTATATATATTTTCTAGTATAATAATATATTGGATTAATTAGGTTTTTGTTTTAGAAAGAATTTTTTTTAGTGATAAAAAAAGTGGTGCACCTAAAACCTTTGTTTTACCTAACACACCAATGGAACGCAGAAGGGCTTTGTATCGTGGTCGAGAGGAGTGTCGTGGTGAGAACCAGGAGAAGAAGCGTGGTCACCGTTGTCCTCTTGCCGCCTATCATGGTCGAGGATGCTCCACTCGTTAACTCCTCATTTTTCACCACCTCATTAGGATGCTTCTCCAGCTCTTCTGCAAAAAATATAAAATCATTAATAAATAAATATAACCTTGCAAAATAAAATTGTTATATGATAATGTGTGCATATTTTCAATTTTCTCCTTGTGTTTTTTTTTATCTTTCCTACACAATGATAAGAAACATTGTCGGTCGGTCTCATCCTCTCATATATTTTTTCCTTTGATTTTTAAAAAAAGGAATGTTACTTTGAAGCTCGGAGAAAATATTTACGTTGTTGTTGTAACCCAATACCACCTTGTCTTCTTTTCAAACTGTCTTTCTGGCCCAATTTTATAGCCGAGAAGAAACAGAGGAGAAAATATGAAGAAAAAAAAACTGGTAGTAATTCAAGTTTTTCCTTGGTGAAATTATCATTTTAATTTGTTCCAGGTTTTGTTCTTCGTTTTGAAAACATTTATATATTTTTCATATTCAGATATTGTAACTAGAGTACATATGTGAATATTGCGCATATTAAACATAATTGAGAACAAAGGACATAAAATGGTTGCCTGGTGTTTGTTTTTTTTTTGCATCAAAGTTAACTTTTTGATTTGTTATATTACGTGATTATTGACTCGCCATTACACACGTCGCAAGTCGCAACAATTTTTTTTGTACTTTTCCTAAGAAAATGGTTTTAAAAGAAGACAGCAACCATAATTAACTCGGGAAAAGGTTGTTTCTTTCTGAACATATTTATGCATAATACTATATAATGTGTGCTTAATATCACCCAGAAAAGTATGGTGACCACTTGCAACCATGACGGTAATGGTGATGAGGTTATATTAAACTGAAAAAAGTCATGTTTTCAAACCTTGTCCTCATAGCACAGAATGAAAGTGAGCAGGTATAACCAAGACATTAATTTTTTTCCTCATGAAAACGACATTCCACGAATGACACGGTATAAACGACTACCACTTATTTATATGTATGTATATTAAACATATTTTTTTTGCAATGAGCACTTCGTTCAGAAGTTGTTGTAGCGTTGATTAAAATGTGTTTTGTACTCGCGAGCAATTAGCATTTTCTTGATATTTTTTTCTAAACACAGGATGTCCATAATCATCATCATAATTTGTCTTATTTTTGTCAAAAGCTCAGGTAGCCGGAAAATTAGAATGTGGTTAACATCATCTTATCAGTATAATGAATAGTGTGCCCAAGCTAAGCCAGCAACAACGAAAATCTTGGCTCCTTTTGATTATCAAGTGTAAATTGAGGCATGCATGCACACGCTATTATGAATGCTTCCTTCAAAAAAATATGTTATTGGCACATTGCTTTCCACTTTGTTCAAATTTAAAAATACATAGATACACTGACGCCATATATGAATGCATTTATTGCAAATTTTGCCAGATTATTATTATCATCATCATCTCCTCATCTTCATTACATCTTGTCAACGTATCTCTTTTTTTTTAAATTCTTTCAAACATCACAAAAACATTTAACGAGTAATAACAAATGAGAAAATATATTGCTACAAGCAATAAAATAAACAATTACAAAAGATTATGCGCGTAGTTGTTTCCCATTTGCCATTTTGAAGGATCTGATGTGCGCAGCAGTCATAAAACAAAAAAGATTTTCGTTGATGCTACAAATCTACTCGTAGAAGCCAAGAAAAAAAAAATAACACAGCGACAGCAGCTCATCCGTGTCGCCGCTTTTCTCCCAAACATGCCTATTTATAGGCAAACGTAATGAAAATGTGAATTAGCCTGACTTTTATATGCGCTTAATTAAACTTCAAAAAGATATTTCTCCCTTCAATGCCTTTTGCTCATGAGCACCTCATCTTATTATTATCTTGTTTTTGTTCTCAAAGAGTTGTAAAAGGCTCCCCTTTTACACATTTAACGATCCATAATAAATAATAACAATGGGAATGATAATGTCGTTATTGTTATCACCGTGCCGTTCCAAACCATCCGTTTTATATCTGTGCACGTCCAAATTTAGAAATCAATTTCTGTGCCCGCTCAATCATAAAAAATATTTTATGAAAACGTATTTGCGAAATGTGCCCATAAAAATGTGGTTTTAATTAGGTTTTAGTGTGTGGAAGCTTTTAAAAGATCTCGTCAAAGTAGCAGCCATCACGGACACCAGACTAGGTGCAAAAAAAAACAGAATGTTCAAAATGTAATGGCGACGAAAGGAGCTAGTAAAACAATATTTTATTGCTGTGTACGAATATCGCAGTAGCACCATTTAAAGATTTTTTTGGCTCAGTGTGAAACCCACAGCTAGAAAAAAATTCTTTCTTTTTTTTGCTTCGTAAAAATATGAACACACTTTGGTGCTCGTTCATGCAAGTTTTATTGTTTTGACAAGTCCCACCTTCCACAAGAAAAATATCATTTTCTGCGGATGGAGGAGTAATTACAATTTTCAAATTACAAATTGAATCACTAGTCAAGTTAATTTTACGTCTCAGTGGTTTTTACGAACACTTAAGGAAAAGGTGGAGTCCCAGCAAAGATGTAGTAGGTGTGGACCCTTCTCAATAAAAAGATATTCGTGTTTTCATGCACTCACATAATGTTAAGAACTGTTAAGAGAGAAGTAAGAAAAAAACAAACCACAATTCGGACTTTACTGGTTCATGACATTCGTTTCTCATTGTTTTTTTCAGGTGTGTGGTCGCAAAAAATAAGACCCTTCCAAAAAATATGTGACATGTACTGCTTATCTATGTACCTGCAACATATTTTTTCTATTCTGTAATATTCTACTTTCCTTTGTTAATCTCACGGCACATTTTTAATGAGCAAAAGGAAGTTCATGATGCTACCTTTCGAGTCCATTTTCATTCATCCGTAACATTATTATCTTCTTTTATGTTATCTCCGAGTTCCTTTTTTTCGAAGCTAGAAAAGGCCATAATGTTCCGTTGGACTATAATGTGAGATGCCTCTGTTGTATTATTGTAACAAAGGAAGTTCTCAAAAGATTTCTAGAAATGTAGAAATATTTATGTTACAGGTAGATGATTTTATGATGCTACCACTTTGGATTCCATTAAGGCGTCGCATTCATTAGATTTTTTTGTGTGGTTCTCAAACGCTCATAAAAATTTCAGGGACTTGTGGGATGCTTTTTTTGAACCACCATCACAGAATATTTTTCCATCTCCTTTTTTGGTTGCATAAGAACTCAATAAAAATATTGTTGGGATTCTGAAAGACTAGCTAGCATCATGTCTGACTGTGTTAACTATTGCTCACAACAAAGCCCAACAATTGAGTTTTGAGTAATACATAATAATACGCACATTGGTAGTAAGTAAGTTCCATTATCACGTGATTATATTACAAGCCTATTATAATATTGTAGAAAGGTGACAACAACAACAACTGCAACAACAGATCGACGTGTGCACTGTGTGTGGCGTAAAGAATGTGTGAATAAAAACTAATTCTAGAGAGAAAAAGATCATTAAGTAGAAGTGTGATGTAATTATTTTTTTGTTTAATTTTTTTGGCAAAACTTACTCTTTTTGGAGGGTGGTTTATAATTGGGATTGCTATTGTACTGCGTCTTTTTGGGAGGATAGCGTGTGGGTGGGGCAGCGGCATAATACGGTGGTGGGATGATCGTGGTACTTGTGCTTGCTGGATTACTGCTGCTTCCTCCCATTCCGAAGCCTCCCCCAATCCCGTTCCCGTGGAAGAAGGGATTGTCGGTTCGGAAGTATGTGGAGTGGTCGTTGATGATACTGCTCCCATTGAAACGGCCATTGTTTGGATTGGATGAGGAGGGAATTGATGAAGCGTTGCTGGCGAGCATGGTCCGCCGTGGGGACAACGTCCCGCTGCTCGCCGTCGCTGCTCGCGGTGTGCTAAATCGGGGAATTTGGGGAAGTGCTGGAGCTGATGTGGTGCCTACATAGGTGAATTCAAAAAGTACAATTTTTACGGTCAGTTATTATTGAGCACTTTTTATTCTTTACGTGAGATAGGTGATGAAAAAGAAAGATTATTCAATGGATGGCTCCATGCAAAGTCTACACTAAAAGGCAGGCTTTTGTTACTGGTGTAGTGCTTATCAATGAACAATTCTACCGGAGATATGCTTTATGAAGTTAGATAGTTTTCAAAATGATATTTACCTTGTGAGGACGTTTCTCCAGGGTGACAGCACACTTTGAAAACGACTTTCATGTTGTGGGTGGAGCACCGACCACCAACTCGGCGATGGAGATCATCACGTGATGACGTAGCTGCAAAAAAATAAGTTTTCGCTTACATTATCAAAACCATTGATTTCATGGAAATTATTGCTTTATAAAAAGAATCCTTTGAGATTTTTTTTTTCAAATTAAAAAAAGTTGAATGCACCAACTAAAGTACGTGTGACAATAGTACACATAATAAAACGAAACACATACATTATTACTCTGTTAATCAAACTGAAATATATTCCAAAAGATCCATTTGCCTCAACATTTTTTTGCAACATGAAAAGCAACTCAACAAAAAATTATTACGAAAGCCAAAGCGCACATACATATATTTTCTCTTCATGAAAGCATTTTCATGGCGGCTTATCTCCTTCTTTCTTTTCATTCAAAGAATCGAATTTGAATGATGATAGAACACGGAAATAAAAATCTCAGAGAGAGAAAAAATGATGCCATCCAAAAACCTCAACAGAAAATATCTTCAATACACATATATTTATTCCTGTCATGCTCCTTCTTCCTCGCGTCATCATCATCATCATCATTGAGCCAAAGCGCACATACATATTTTCTCTTCATGAAAGCATTTTCATGGCGGCTTATCTCCTTCTTTCTTTTCATTCAAAGAATCGAATTTGAATGATGATAGGACACGAAAATAAAAATCTCCGAGAGAGAAAAAATGATGCCATCCAAAAACCTCAACAGAAAATATCTTCAATACACATATTTATTCCTGTCATGCTCCTTCTTCCTCGCGTCATCATCATCATAATCATTGACATGAATCAGAGGGAAACAGCGAAGTGCATTTCCGGAGCCCATTCCATTTTCCAGCCACTTCTTCCACAACTTTATTATTCATGTACATATTTATGTCGTCATGTCGACGAGAGAAGTGCATATGAATACATCATCAACTTGTGTGAGCAGAGAAGAGAAAAAAAATTTTCTACCCTCCATTTTCATCACATCTTTCCGTCATTCATCTTTTTCTCCATCTTGTATATTTTTTGCATTGTATGAATGTCATATTTACTTATACAGGAAAATAAAGAGCGAGAGAAGATGAATATCAATCCGCAACAAAAAAAAGAATCCTTTTTACCACGAAAATGCATTACACAATTTTTTTTATCTACACACATGCATTATGTATGGATTTTGCCAGCTCGTTTTCTCCAACAAAATAAAATATGATAGAGACGAGCACACGCTCTTTTTTTGGTGTGTCGCAAGCAACTCCTCCATCCAGATCTTTGTTGTAGAGAAATGAATGACGGTGCTCTTGTTGCCGGCGACACTTGTCATCGTTTCTTCCTGCTACCATGACAAACATCCCCCTGCCGGGTTTTCCTGAGGTTCTCCTCAAATTTCTAGAAACTCAGGCAGTTGATAATTGAACCAGAGTGTGTACTTTTTTCCCAAGTTAATTTTGTGGTAAAAGAAGGAAGATCAGATGGTGGTAGCAGGTTACCTGGAATGATGATGATAAGGATCAATTTACCAGTGCACGTGTGTGTCTCTATTCTATAATGCGTATAGGTACGTGGACAATATTATTACCGCCGAATCGAACGTCACACGACACGACCTCATCCACCGCCATCCATCAATCCATCCCACAGGGTTGCCCCCAAAAAAAACAGAACTCACTTTTAGTCTGGGGAAAATGTGCAAGAATGGTGGTATAAAAGAGAAAGTTTTTTTATTTCCACCTGTCTACCAAAATTTCCTGGTGCAATAAAATTGTCGAAAAAAATAGAGTGGAATGTGGGAGGAAAAACAAGAGAAAAAAAAAGTTTGATCAGAATGATGATCCATCTATTTCAAAGGTCACAAGGTGGTGGTAAACAAATTGATGGTGTGCTATATATAGTGGTGTGGTGTGACTCTGCTATGATCTGAGAATGATGAGGAATATGAAACGGGGGAAACCGGAAGGGCGTGTGCACAAAAAACAGCCCTTCCCGTTTTCCCATACCCATTTCCCATTTCACCAGAGAGAAAGAGGGAGCGTGGAGCATTATAAAATAAATATTTTTTGTACATTGTCTACTACGATGCTGTTGTTGTGATTCCCCGGATTTACCTGGGCACGTGGCAACATCAACAATTACACAATTTTTGTTTCATTTTGTAGCAGCAGAGAGTAGTGGTATATTATGGCGCAGCACAGACGAAAAACTGGTAATAAGATGATGACTCGGTGGAAAGTAATAATGTTGGGAAGGAGCAGAGAAAATTGTCAGAAAAGACGAATTACATTCTCCGCTCGAAAACTCAATCCTTTCTTATTTCCCCTTTTTCTGTGCTACCCCTTCCCTTTTTCCACCTTCATCATATTTGGGAAAAACTAATATTGTTCAATCTACCTCAATTAATTAGTGTTGTGAGGAGGAACTGTGGAGGAAGCAGAAGGAAAAGAAGTTTTTCGAGGGTACAAAATGCGATGTAATAAAGTTAGTTGATCATGCTCCTCACCAAAAATAAAGTATATATTTCTTGGAGCATTAAGTAAATGTGTAGGTCGATAAAAGTATTGAATTTCATCCTGATCACTTCATTTCCTTGATGTTCAATTTTGTCTTTCTTCATTTAGAAATTCCGTGTCCAGGAAACTGTCAATCTTGAAAGTAAAAAAAGAAATGAGGAAGAAGGGAACACACCGACCATTCTTGTGTATTAAATTTTTTTTATTAGAGAAAAAAATCCCTTTGACTAATAATCACCAGGATTGGACTGAACAGCTCAACTAAATATTACACGAGCTTTCCTTTCTTTATCATTTTTTTCGAAAAGGTGACAATGATAAATGATGACGTACTTGGAAGCAAAGTCTTTTTTTTCAAGTCACTCATCCAGCCAGAAAGCATCTCAGGACTGCCTCCTCTATTCAGACCAGCTTTCATAAAATATATATATATTGAGTGTGTGTTTTGAAGAACACGCCCACATTTTTTTGTGGTGGCATCCTGAAGAAAAATCTTTTTTTTATGTTGCACAAGGTAAATAATATTATGTTGCAAGACAGAGGTATATCCCCTTTTGAAAAAGGGTTTTAAGACATTTCTTGTTGCACTTATGGATGATTATTAGAGAGTTTTGTCAATAGCCACCTTAATGACTCCTGACATGTTTGACAAGGACGAGTCTAATCCATGGACAATTGGTTCATCATCGTCTATCATATCATCCTTAAAATATCTCCTCATTTATGCACACACCATAAACACAATATATTTCTCCATTTTAGCTCCGTTCTTGTCATTGTTCCCTCATCATAGTTATTACATGTGGCAATAAATAGTGAAATCGGTACAACTAAATAGTATTACCAGAGCATTCCGAAGATCAATGTTGCTTATCTTAGTTACTACAACATATTACCACGCCACTCTATGCATCATTCTTTTCCTTTTAAAAATACTTAATAGGAAAATAAATGCCAAGTGATCACCCTTATAATTTTTTTTTCACTACAATAGAGTGAATTGTGGGATGCCACCCACGTGAACAAATAATACGCTAATTTTCTAAAGGCATACCTAGATGCATCCACTGGTGCGCGTGTGTGCCTGTGTGTGCCTTGTCATGTGGCTTTTTCCTCCTCTTCTTCGCTTCTTTCTGGTTGACTTCACTGAACAGAAAAGGGAAGCCTCTCCCGTCACAAAATAACAACATGAACCCACCTTGGAAGCAGACTTGGCAGGAGAGAGAAAAGTCAAGTGAAATCTCAGAGGATTTTCCTGGAGCTCATGTACATATCTCTGCACTCTTGTCGAGATGAATGTGAATACAAATTTTATTGCTAATTTCTAATCGTCCGCCGCGTATGCATGTAGGTTTGACGACAAGGAAATGGGGGGAAAAAATGCGTGGCTTTACGAGGAAATGCACTCTTTCCCCAAAAAAATCCATCCTACAAAAAGCGCGATGACATACTCGTCTCCCTTTTCTGCGAGAAAGAGTGATCCATAAAAAACTATTCACTACACACACATATCTACTCAGTGACTCATGGATACGACCTGGAATTATCATAAAGTTTTGTCTACGCAAAAATGTCATTCCGCATTGGGTGCATCCTTCCTTTAAAAAGAATATTGTCGTGAGCTATACCGGGAAAAAAAAGGTGAGGTGGTTGACCCTCCTGATTAAATCTTTAGGAACGACCAAGGGATTTGATTTGAATGTCATTATGTTTTATGATTTTCTTCACAGTAGTTGTTTTTCCTTTACACAACACACCTTTTGTACCTGTGATGATCCCATTATTTATGGAGGATCATTCAGGAAAAAAAATACAACGGAATAGTCAAACTGTCTTGTATAAAATATTGTACACCTCCGGAAAATGCCAGAAAGATACAAAAAACAAATTCTCCACCTATTTTCCACAACATCTTACATGTTCCTGGATTCAACATATGAAACCAGCGAGAAAATTTATTCAAGAAAAGTTGGTGCGTATGTTTTTTAGCTTTTTTTGTAACGGCGTATCCCTTTGTGTTTCCCCGACTTAGAACGCAACAAAGACGCAACATGAAAACTTACATAATGGCATTATTGCAACAGAGAATTAAATTAAATTGACAACCACCTTTGTTTTTGTTGTTATTCAGAGAAAAAGGAAAATTAACGGTTGATTGATGTAAATAGTGTTGGGAGGGAGCTGGGAATTTGCTTTAAAACAAGGTAAATACCTCCTGGTTCGCAACAGAAAGGCTTCTCAGAANAAAAGGAAAATTAACGGTTGATTGATGTAAATAGTGTTGGGAGGGAGCTGGGAATTTGCTTTAAAACAAGGTAAATACCTCCTGGTTCGCAACAGAAAGGCTTCTCAGAAGCGAATCGAGGAAAATCCTTGTATTGTGTGATTCATTTCATTAAATACTGCGACATTTTCATATGAATATGCCCGTGATATAAGTTCCCAGAATTGCTCAAAGGAACACTCTACAGAGAAGCGAGAAGCCTTCCTTGTTTTTTTTTTGGAGAGCCACGCCATCACCTAAAAACCAGCAACAGCGGTTCGAAGTAATTTAAAGGATTTGGGCTTTTCATCCTAACTTGATTCAATTCTACCTTTCATTATCTTTTCCTACAATTCAATCCACTTTTACATCAAAGATATTATTTTTTAAAATCATGTTATCCAATGAACCACAAAAGTCAAAACCAAAAGGTGGGATTAAAACATCAAAAATTAGAATCAAAGCGTAGCTTGTATGTAATGATTCATAAATCTATCTCTTTTTTTTCTATGGAAAAAATGTATCTGTTCACCATCCGGTATGTAGCACCACTCATTTCTCCTCTTTCCATCATCACAGATATCCAAGGATACAATCCCACACAAAGAACAACATTCCATTGGAATCCCCACTACTGCGTTGTCATCTCGTCGTCATCACTTGAACTCCACTTTGAATATCCAGACCCACGCTTCTCCTTCTTGTTCCCCCATTTTCTTTGTGACATTCTTTTTCCCCTTTTTTTCCTTGTGTATTTCATCTCCATAATAATTCATAGATGTATATCCAGACGCACACATACAACAACTCAGCAGACACACTTCTCCATTTCCTTCCACAAGGACGCCGGAATAGTTTTTTGAGGAAAGAAGGGTTGTGCGTTGACAGACTCAACCATGCACAAGCACACAAGCACGCACCAAAGTGCAATGCCAGCCAAAGAAACAAAAAAAAAAGATGAAAAGAGAAAACCATTATGATTCCATTTTCTAAATTCATGTCGCGAGACACTCGTCCTCGTCACCATCTCACGACTTCTGCTTTTCCGTTCTTTATTTTTTTCAAATATCCTCCAAAAAAGTAGAAGACAGAAGAACACAAACTGCATTCAGTCTATCTATCCACCACCACCACCCAAGGAGAGTATTTTCGGAGCAGTGAAGGGAGAGGAATATATATACACTTTAGTGTTTGGTTCTAAAACCAAACTTGATCATATGATAATGAGCTTTCTCCCATTCCCACCATTTAGAATCCCTTTTATATTTCCTTTCATCCATCCTGTTGTTGTTTTCTTTCCTAATTCCTCTCTCTCTCTCTTCAACTCAGCTGACGTCATCAAGCTACTTCATTTCAGCTAATAACATCGTGTGGCAAAATGGGCTAGTAACAGGAGGATCATTATAATCAAATCGCGCTGAAAATGCTGAACACAAGATTGTAGTAGCACTTCCCTACTTTACATATTTTACATATTATGGAAGCTTCTATTGTTATAACAGTCTCCACGAAATCTAATTTGCACTGAAAAAAATTAATTTTATCAGTTTGATTTAATTTTTTTTTGTTCGAAACTTTTCCAGCAAAACAAGAATTGTCACCAGGAAGAATGTTTTGGGTGCAAAATTCTGATTTTGATATCCATTTTTTTGTTACGTATCAGTAGTGTGCATATATTACCCCACGTGCTTCTTTCTGTCTCCTCTTTTGAGCAGAAATTTTGTATATAGCCCTTCTCCCAAAAAAAAAAATCTCTGGGCAGGCAAGCACCCAGCTGATTAGCTTTTCATCGTATTAAATTAACAACATATTATTTAAATTTGATGATGGTACAGCACACTCTCATGCTTTTCCTCTCTCTCTCTCTCTCTCACTCTCGGGAAACTGTAGCAAAATAAAAAAAATGAAACAGCAAGAGGGAAAATCTTGTGTAGTCATCATCATCATTTTCGTCTCAATCGATACAGATGGGCAAACCGAGGAAGCCAAGCTGAGTGAGACTTCAAAGGTTATCGCGCGAGAGAGAAGTTTCTCTCCAACACACACACAAACACACACACACTCTCTCTCTCTC
>JAHZNF010000652.1:0-21644 GCA_027744215.1 Troglopedetes dispersus
GATTTCTGCTGAGATTACCGTATTGTGTATAATTTATACTTTTGTTATCCGTAAACCACACGACCATTGCATGAAATGGGTTTTGTTGTTGCACTTTCGAAGAGCAGGTGAACTGTAAAAACAAAGGGAATTTCTATCGACATATTTTTGTGCCCTTTATTATTGTTCACTTGCAAACAACAAGGAAAAAGAGACCTGCCGAAGTTGAAAGAATACAAGATTACGCATAATATAATGTTTATTGCTTTCTGTCCACCATCCACGTCTATTTCTATTCCTGGAAACTGGAGCAACGCCTTAATTTCTTTATTCATATCAGTGTGGAAGATTGCTGGTTACTGGTCGTCTTTCAAACAATAGAACGACCTGTCATCAGCTTTTATTATTACTACTGTGCACTACTGTGAATACTAGATTTATGACAAGTGATCTAGTTCTCCTTTACATCATAATCTTATGACATACGGCTTGTCATCATCTTTATCGCCATATTCATCACCATGAATTCTTGACCATAGTCTGGCTCACACTTGAAAATACCAAATTTGTCAGTTTCCTACTTTGATCCAGTGACAGACAATATCGCAATCACTTAAAAGAAAGAAAACTTAATACATATTATTGGATCATAGATCTATAAGAAAATCGTTTCCCCAAGTTTGTACGCTACACATAAAGGGAAACTTTTTGTAGTAAATTACTGCTATAGAATGCAGACTGAAAACATGTGTGCCATTCAGCTATCATTGTCGAATTTAAAGTGACCCACAGACTTAAAATATTTTATCTTAAATACATATCTGCGTTATAATTGGCAATCTCTTCGGCAGAAAGGAATAAAAAATAATTTTCCATTTATCCAATAATCATGTCAAACAGAAGATATTTTCTGTGTCTTCCACTGTTTGCATTCCAGCTACATATAAAAAGATTCAAGATGCAGTTCATCGATCCGTGAAAAACCTCAAGTCCCATATTTGTTTACCTAATTGTGTTCGTCTTTTTTGCTTCGCATGTTCAGTTAATGGTTAGGTACACATTTGACAGGTGACAAGGTTGATTATCGCTGTAAAGTTTACTGTCATTATTGTTACCCAAACTGTTTATTGTCACTGCCCAAATTTTCTTTCTATTTCACTGATTTCCATTTACTTCAAGGCAAGGGTGCAGATGCGTGAAAGGTGGATTCATGCATATCACAAGAGTCCACTAGTGCCTTGTAAAATTATTACGCGCACCCCCTTTAATACCACCACGGTTTCCCTTTCCTTTCATTTGAGAAAATTTTCTATTTTGGTAACTGCGTTTTGGGAGTCTAAATCCCCAAACCGAAGATTGTTCTTTCTCAAAACATTTTGGAGTAATGAAGAAAGGGTTTTTACCCGTCAGTGTCCTTGAGGAATGCACACAATTTACATTGCAAATATACTTTCTAATACGAATACGCCTAATCAGGCGGAGTGTGCCATTCTCTGGAAGGAGCGAGATATGCTTTGTTGATTTCGAAGACAATATATTTTCAGTTGTACCCATGCATGAATGCGCTGGGGTTTCTAATCCTCCCGCCTATCCAAAGATAATGCTGCTGGACGGTATCTTTGAAATGATTTGACAAAGAAAAATGAAATAAGGGGTTGTCTAAATGTCCAAGAAGCATAAAACTTTTGTTTGCTTGTTCGATCGTAAAATAAAAGTGAAAATCCAACTAGACTCATTAAAACACTTCACTGCTATATTATCATCTGGATTGAACTGGTTGCTAGTGGTTGATCATGCTGATTTTCATTTGCACTGAAGAAATTGACAACTTCATCTCGGGCTCATTTTATTATTGGCATTTGATGATATATTGCAGGAGGTCATGTGTTTATTAGGCAAAGAAAAGCTTTAGTAATTATTAGTGCAATGCGAAGGAATGTTTGAAGTAACGTGTACGGTTCTTCACCGTTTAATGTAGAGGAGAACACGGAGTAGGACAGTTTCTCTCTGATAGAACCGATGCAGTAAGAATTATGGTCCTTTGTGCCTACTCGAAGTAGGTCAGTCAATTATCAGGTAAACAAAACACTGCACCCGTCCATCAACCCACCAAAATTAAGCTGTGAAAAAAATGAAGAAAGTAAACTTCAAAGCATAATAACATCAACTGTAACATCGTGTCTTGAACCAGAGGAGCTTTTATTTCCCTTTGTTTTCAAAATTCTACTCTCAAGCGCACCCAGGCCGAAACTTCTTGTGGTGCTTTATCGCATATTATTCACATTCACTAAGCCTTTTTAGTGTAGTCCGACTTTTGTGCAAGAAACAACGAAAATTTTTGCGAGGAAGTTGTTATTTTTTGGCCATGCACAATATATTTTTCTACCGAACCAAGATTCCAAAAAACAAACTAACGATGAAATAAAAAGAATTGGGTGCAACCTTCACGGAATTATGGTTTCACGGGCAAGGAAAGTTGTTTTTTGTTGAAACCATGCCATAATTAGATGCCTATCCATCATAAAATATCTGCCGTGTGTATGTGGTACATTACAGGATTGTGTCTTTGAGAGAATAGGGGTAGCATGCATTTTCTGTTGCTGAAATTCCTGCGCCGATGAATGCTTAAACCCCGTTGTTCAATGTGCTCGCAAATGGGACATTGCCATAGTAAAAACTCTCGTCGTAGGGAAGGAATGAGAAACCATCTATAATTCGCATGATTTTTAAAGAAGGTGAAAAGATAAGAAAACCACCCAGGAACACTTTTTTCTTCAAGACACACATTCGTTCCTGAATCAGTCAACATCAATATTAATCCTCTCAGAGGAAGAAATATGAATGATGGACCGTAATATATATTATGGAGACACCTAGGAAAACGTACTTTACTGTTGTTTTACTTTACCCGGTTTAGCTATCGCTCGTATTTTCATGATATAAGTTCTTCGAACAACATCAATAACATGGTTGTATCCGAGTGAACAATGCAACATTTGTAATATACTGATAATCATAATGAATGAATGGATGAAGATGTGTTAAAAGTAAACTGAGCACGATTTTACACCCTCATTCCGACATCCCAAATTTTATGATGAATGTGGTTGTGTTATTGTGTTTGTCTGAAGCAACCCGTGCGCTGTGTAGCCTGTTCAGTATGTTCTCCCTATAAAACAGTGCATGCCTTATTCAATACTTCAGATCGTAAAAATTACCGTATCGTGGTGATAATCGTTATTAACATTTTGATATGATGTAGGATTCCATGCAAGATGTGTGTAAAAGTTTCTTCACTCTACGCAATAATTCCTCTTCACTTTTTTTGGTACTTTTTACGAACTTATTTCGAATTTCGATATGACACGATGAAGATGAAACCTTAGAGTGTGCATATCCTCTTTTTTAAATTAACTACCAAAGCCCTCATTTAGCAATGAATGCACAACGTGGTTTAATGCTTTGTTGCTCACTCTGATTTTTATGAAGAAGATGGCACAGTCCCACCGTGTTTGTTAGCAGTGCAGTGTCCTTAGCGTTGAAAATCTCTTGGTAATTATTCGGCAAGTTTAACAAAGTCATTTATGACAATATGCGCTGTACCACCATTTCCGTCCTTCTGTACGTTTTCATTAAACGCATTATTCGCTTACGATCCTATCCATCAACCGCTTTGTTATGTATTCCATCCCTTCTCCAATACTTGAATTGACGTTTTTTTGGCGACGAACTGAATAAATGTGTCATAGAAGCGAGTGTGTGGTTACTGTACCATCACAGACCTGCTCAAAATTCGAACCGAAGTACCTTTAGTTGTGTAATATACTTTTTTTGTTCTTTGCAGCAATCCTTATAGGAAAGTACTTAAGCAATTAGTAAGGGTGCATCTTTCATAATAGACATAACTCCTTGACGTGCACGTATGTTGAATGGTTCAATTTTTGATTTGGTAGGCATCATCGCTGCAGTTGGTCATTGGTACAATTTTACTGCAGCCTGGTTCTTCAAAGCAAGCATTTTCGAACAGGGACCACACCACAATTTAGTGGCTCTCCTACGACAGCAGAGCAACGTGCCATAAAAATTGTGTTAGTAGTCCCATGCCTTTATTTTTGTATTTGAATTATGGAGTAATTGTTTAGATCTCAACGTTATGAAAACTCTCAAAGAGTAAAGAATGCACCCGGATCAACATGAATTGTTCTGTTGAAGGATGTGTTAGTTTCATTTAACGCTAGTGTAAGATTTCTTGTCTCCCGAAGACTGTCTGCTCACGTATTTCGTTTGTGCGTCCGCTACATATGTATCCCTTGAATGGCGGAACAAATTGGCATTTCCGTTATGAGACAGCGTAATAATGGTATAACAATTTGTTCATATATGCGGTTTCGTCAGATTTTTTTCGTGTCATTGCCTTTCAAATAATTAATATTTTGAACATTAATGTTTTTCATTAATATTTTAATGATCAGTACATGTTCATATAAGAGTTGGAATTCCTTTTGCAGATGTTATTTGCATTTGAGTTTCACTCGGAGGGAATTTCAAATAAAAAATATAACAATGGCTCGAAATGGTGACAACTTAATTTTTTGCCTTTAATGACTATAATGCACAAACGTAATGAATATTGTTTTACTACTCGCATCGTGCTTATTCAAACTGTCATCTGATGACGATTGTATTAAATTTGGCGACATAAAAAACTTCGTAATGATACCACTTGACATAAAAGAAATCAACTTTGGTGTCTTTGCGCAATAACTGCCATCATCGTGTCATCATTTGGATGAATTGTGTTATTTTGTCGCTCCTTAGTTCAGCCCTGACGAACACATAGAACTCAAGCAAGAATTCCGAGCTATTAAGAACTGATGTTTAATGCCCAGCTTTATAATAGACAATTTAAATTTTGGACGGGATGCATTATGAAATGGAATTTCACAAGGCGGATATCATTACTTGCAGAAAGTCAGGGGGTAGGCTGGGTTGGAGTATGAGAGCAAAAGAAAATCTGTGCACTTTCTCTTTCCCTCATATCTGAATGTAACATTAATATTGTTGTGATTAAGTATTCTTCACGAGCGAATAATTTAGCAACCCATGCACAGATGTTATATTGCCTGCCGTAAAACGGTAATGGCTCCATTGTTACCCTTTGAATTTTATCGAACAGACATAATACATGTTGAGCCTATTCTTTGTGAGTCAATGCAAATAAAAAATAGGGATATTATTATGCACATTTTTGTAGTCCATGCGGTTATTATACCAGCAAGTTCAATTGTTTTAGTAGGTGTGCTGTTTCACCTCCGTTTTATCCTCAAAACAATGCACATCATAACCCTTTACAAATGTTCATACAGTTCCGTCAAATTTCAAATACTCTGGGACGGATTTTTGGCAACATTGTTAATTACTATTACATGTGCGTCTTCCGCGTTGTGAACGGTCCTAAACAACTGTTAAATATTACTAGGTGATACCGGATGTCGAAAAAAATGTTGGACTAATTTCAACTGCTGTAAGTACAGTAGTAAAGTAAAAACTATGTATATTGTCAGTTGTCTCACAAAACATAACCTTTAATTATTACAATCATTGTTTATGTGTGTAGTAGGAGGGTACGTGTGATATGCTTTGCAAATATATACGTATTTAGCAAGAGACAAATTGAATTTTGTTGACGTGCCCACGAATTCTGAGAGCAACTTCGTCAAAGACTTATTAACAACTGCAATGACAGTTTCACGTCAGAAAAAGTCGTTAAAGATAATAATTGAGATTGACTTTAACGACACCACAAATGTGGCACAGGTGGGTATTGCGAGAATTGCTTGGTGAGAGTCGAGAGCCAAGATTCGTTCCTTCATTTTTTAATGTCAGTTTCAGTCACAGACATTTTACAGAAATATAGGTAAATATAGCGATCGTGCAAATCCAGCCGAGAGCACACCTGCATTTCATTTTCGCTTTTTTGCAGCAAATGCAAATTGCAAAAGCTTGTTGCTCTGCCACATGCCACACCTGTTGTAAAGACGTCATATCATTTTATCTGTAGTTTATGCCACACTCAATGTGTAAATGAATTTCAACAGGGTTGATTATAATGGCCATATTAAATTTTTATTTTTGCTCTGCATTTTACCTCCTTCTTTTCGATTTCACTTGACTCATGTCTAAGGACGTTCTTTGTAGGCAGGCAGCACGTAAAAGTCAACCGGATGTTTGTAATTTCATGTCTGTCTTGTATCAAATCGAGTCAAGTTGAGGTATATAAAGGTACGCGCTATGTGCACACTTGAATCATGGAATTGCTATTTAAGTACGAAATATTATAAAATAACACCAGAAGTGAGGGTACAACCAAAAAAACAAACTCATTTTATTTTCGTGCTATTTTTCAGACTCCAAGTCAAGTCCGCCGAAGACCTTCTTTGACGTGGCATTAGCCATAAGTAAAATTATTACAGTTGATTTAAAAGTCCTTTCTTCCCCTTGTGATTGCATGGGTGTTGAAAACTAACCTTGAAAACAATGATTGGCGTTCTACAGATTATGACAAAATGGCGGGTTTTCAAATGGAAAACGAGAGAAATTAGAGTTTCAAACTTGGTACAAAATCAATTTTTGAAATTACATCCTTCTCCTAATATTGACAGTTACGTGCCGTCATTTGTGCCCTCTTAAAACTTATTAAAATACTATTTAAATGCCGTAAGATTTTATTAGAGTGCCATACTTAAAAATCTGTGCTTTTGTATCCCAGAAAATGCCAGTTCACTTTCTAAAATGGCTTAGAAGCTGAATTCATGCAATCCGTTTTCATTTTTTAAGAGATTGATTCGTGACTAGCTAAAAATCAATTTTTTTCTTTAAACCCACCATTACACTAAATGGAAAGCGCAAAGCATAAAGCAATTTTCATTTTTAGATCAATCATTAATTGTAACAATTACTAACAACAAAATGTTTTACAAGAATTATTACTTTTCCTTATATGAATGGGAACTCTCAAAAACACATATTCATACAATATATATGAGCAGAAGAAGAAAAAAAATGAGATATTGCAAAAACATTTACACAGCTGTAATATGTGAAAAATGACGAGTTCATTGTTCAACCGAATAGATAAATTATTGCTCGCGAAAGTCACCATCACTCATTGAAAGCTGCATTTCCCTGACAAATTAGACATGAATAGGTTATGGATTGTTCCAGACAGAAATAGGTTGAATGAATGACAAAACAATTTAATTCCCGATTTTGCTTCTTTTTCACCTTCAAATGGTAATTAATCATCGCCCAGAATGCATTCCCCGTCATCTTTTGAAGTTCAACTCATCATCATTCATATAACGCTTTGGGGAGTGTGTGGTACAATTTGATACATTACCTTGAAAGAAGTGCCGTCAAAATAAACGTACCAATCATTGAACCTTTGTGACTCCGAAGGAAATTTCAGCTTTTTGAGATTCACACAACTTTTTTTTTGGCCTGTCATGCTACATAACATGTCGTAAGTTTTGTTCTGGTATGTATGCATATGTGTTGTGATAAAAAACTAATCCGGTTGATTTGCTTTACCTTTAAAATTAGTCACACACGTTGCAATTCAATACCTTTTTTGCTACATCAAAGTAAGCCGAGCCGATGGTGTTCTCCCATCCATATCCGGAATAAATTGTTTAATGCTCTGCGACCAAATGCATTGCTAAGATGAATTGCCTTTGATTATTCAATTTATTAGTCTGATGAAAGAAAACTGATTGTTGTGACGGTGTTTCCATCGACTCTGGCGTACAAATTACTTGCTTGCTTATAACTGATGTGTCTAACCTTATACCTAGCCGTCGTAGCTCCGTCCCACTGACACGTTGACTAATGTTCTTTTTGAAATTCAAAAACGTCGGAGTTGTTATCCAATCATGTGCTCGCAGCAGGTGGCATGAATGAACTGTTTTTGTAAAAAAATGAGATATAACTTTTTTGCCCATGAGTTTTGTTTCCCTTCGATTAGTACATTTAAGAATGTTTTAATCAATCTCGACCATAATTCCGCACCACTTAAAAATATTACGCACGCACACGATTGATACGCAGATTGTGCATTACGTACATTCATACACAAATGATAACTTATGTAAAAAAAAATGAAAAAAAAACATGTAGAAAGGGTTGTGCTTGTAAGTACTCGCCCAATATGAAACATCCATATACAATTTAAATTAGTGTGCAAACAAACGCAACTCATTGGCACGTTATAAAACCTTATATTAACCGGTTCAGGGTTTGCGAAGTTTTAAATATCGTAGTTTACCCAAATCTCACAGTGAAGACGATAGCTTGCAGGTTCAGCAGTGACAAAACAAAACAAAACTGTTGTTGGTGCAACATGCAACCACTATCGCATGAACACTCTGTGATTCCAACCCGAAAATGGAAAATCGAAGGAGCTTGACCATCTAGTTTATTTAAAATGAAAGCAATACAAGCTTACTTACTTTTAGATAAGCCAATAATTAGATGCTTTAGTAATTTAATTTACCGGTACCTACATGCCTTTTTACGCAATTGCAAATCGAATTCTAAAACGAATATGTTGTAGTAGCACCCGCCTTTTTACTGCATTTGCAACTGTTTGTTTCATTACACTCAGAAGTTCGAATTTTGCGTTCAAGTAAAAATCCACATTTCATACCATAACATGCTCAACGATAAGCAGCAGGAGTGAATCTCCTGTTTGCAGCAACACTTGCTATTGCATACACACATCTGTACCAACTTGACTTGTCTGAACGATTTCAATGCTTCCTTAATTAATTTAAACTTTTAGTACTTTCGCATGTAAACAGAAAATGAAGATGAGTTTTGCGGCTCTGATAAAATGCAGAGATGTTACTCACTGCCGGACGCTGAACTGTAAGTCTGCATACCCCTTCTTACACTCTCCTCATCATACGCTAGGTAGTGTGTGGGTAATAATAATAATGCAATGATCATGGTCCCCCAAATCCAATGACCTCATTGCTTAAATGTTCATAGGTGCATCAAAAGTTGGGCAAATCTTAAGGAACTTCTTTCTGCATATTTATCGTCTCGTCTGTTCTGATACTGGTAACTTACTTATAAGTAGGTACATTACCCCCGTAAAAAGTTTTCGGAATGTGCTAATATCCTTGTACCGCATTGTTTTTTTTTTGGCTTATGGTAATAATAATAATAACAATAATAACAAATTATGATTATTTAGAGGGTTCAGTTTTGTGCATGTATTTATTTCCCATGAGGCAAGTATCTGTAGATGATACTTTCCTTTCTTTGACTTTGATAAAATGAGTTTTTACTCGGATGCTTTTCAGTTCAGTTGAAGTTCTTGCAAAGTATCTGTCTGTAGTCTTATTTATTATGTTAACCAAGCATGTTACTAATCCCATTGTGTTGCTGAATTCATCGCATTGTTCCTTTGAATAGCCTGTTGTTGTGATGCTTGGGTTTGATAAAAAACATAAATATAGTATTAATTTTCTTTTAAAACACCTTAACTCAGTTCAAATATCTGATGTCTAAGAGCTTAGTAGTATTAAATAATTCAGTCGAATTTAAGAACTTTTGCACAATCTTTGATTTTCTTATGTAGAGTTCATGCCGAAACAGAAAGAAATTCTTTCAGCCTTTCGTCTTTCTAGATTTGTTTCATACATCCTGCTTGTCAAAAATGATTCATTGTATTTCGTGTTGATGCCACACTTAACTTTATTTTTTGTCGTGTTTATTCTATGCAAATCCTGGTAATTAATGTCACTCCTGCGAGGAACATTTTTACAGTTAAATAATGAAGTAGTCAAGAAAACAAAGGCCTAGATCCTGAAGCTAATATCTAGATACGGAGAAAATCGACACAATGTAGAATTACCCTAGAAGCCCAATAGGCATCCTCCTCCTCTTTTGTCTTTTAACAAATTAATGAAAGCCAGCAGACTTACTGTAGGAATAAAGGAATGAGGAGCAGTGGCACAAAAATGTTCATGTGGTTTACGTAAAAATGAAATTTCTTAATTTCGTTAAAGATGTAAAAAAAACTTTTTTCATGATTACAGCCAAATTGTTACTCAATTAGTAGCTTAATTTTTTGTGAATGAATCTATAACAAAAAAATCGAGACCAAATTCTGTATTCACTGAATCATTTCAATACACGCAGAAGGATTCTGTACCAAGCAATGATCTTGAATTTATTTCCATTCATTAAGCTGCGGTCGACATTCAATAAACTTATTTTTTTGGTGTTTTGACCACAGGATTAATTGTTTTAGGATACAATATGTAAAACAAAACTCACTCTTGCGCACTGCGTTATAAATGCATAGGAAGTAGCAAAGACGTCTGAAAATTGTATACAAAATATTTTAGCTTATTATCAAATAATGCAACTTGAATGTACACGTGACATGAATTTTTTAGTTTCTATTTTTAATTCCTGCTAAATGAAAGAATTTTACATCAAGACAATAAAGTTGGTGGAGGTGGTAAAATATTTTTTGCGTGTCTCCCTGTAAAGTCGTATTTTATTTCATCACAAGTTAGCAGAAAGCAGATCCTCAAATAAATGCAAAATCGTCCTTCCTGTGCTTTGCCTTGACGTGAATGCATTTCTGATCCGTCGCATCACGTATCACAACAAGTGTATACAATAGCATAATAGAAAACCCATCAAACCAACAACCCCACAATGTAATTAGTGTGTTTTTGTTTCTTACACGAGCCCAAGCACAACGGATCTTGATGAGCATTTCCAAGCCATGCACACAGAGCATGTGTAGTTGTACCTGATACTTCGTCATAGTTTAATACAGGTGTAATGCTAAAACAGATACAAAAACATTAAAATTGACGATTCATTATTTGGGTGTACATAATGACTTTAGGTGCGGCTGCTTATGTCCTACGCTTCCTCTTTTTCTTCAAGAAGACGCGAGCGAGTAATAACAATTGACGCATCATAAATGTTATTGCTAAAATGGCAATTAAGTACTTTGTCTTATTTAGGCAGACATGATAATGGTCCAGTGGTCAAGCAAAACGTTAGATATGATCATATTTAATTGTTTTGTGAGCTTGTTGGAAACTTAAACTTGTGTGAATCACGATCTTGATTTATGGTATCAGGTTTGCATAAAAACAAGCACAAATGCATGCAAAATCCTTTTTTCTTTTGAACACATACGTAGTGCACATCATTACCCTAGGTTTTGTAATTTGTAAACCGAAGAATTTCTTATGTAAAACTTTGAAAATGCATCACTTGTTTGTCACTTTTCTCACAGCAGATGCATTAGTTACATATATTAACCCAGTTTAGAGGTCCAAAATGCAACTGAAAAAAGAACGTCATTCAGGCATAGACCGACGAATTTTTTGGAAGAAAGGCAGCTTCGAAAAATCACTGTTTGAAAATAGTCCCTGGTATTGTTTTTGCTTCAACATAAACCAAAAAATCTTGTGGTTATTTATGTGTAATTTTGAAAGGCGTATGTGTCAAAATATTATATGCTCCACAAAAGTTATGTACCTGTGTAAGTTGTCAAAACGTTTTCTCTGTCAGTAAGTCAGCACCAGGTTGAAACACTTTTTGCAATCAAAAGTGTCTGCTGCTTACCCAAGTATGGATGTTCGTGTTTCTCATATGTATAAAATCGTCTTTTGATTTAGTATCAGAACATTTCATACATAAAGTGGAGATGCATCACCTGAAATTTTATGTAACATATCAGAGCAGCGACACGGTATATTTCCTTCTTTTACCATTTGATATTGTTAACCACCACTGATGAAGACACGTATTTAATGACATTGTTACGAAAGAAAGAGGCTTATTTCTTATGGCACGTAAGAACAAAACGAAGTGCTCATTTCTTCACGCGTATGTCATTTTCGTCATATCAAGAAAAATTCATAAGGAGATGGGACGCTGAAACACTTTTTATTATTACATTTTGTAAATATAATGTTTTTGAGGGGAAAAATAATATGCGCATTACATATACCTATATACAATTCGCAATGAGTGTTCCTTTTGCGTTCGGATTAGAGGAAGAAACCTCAGGCAGACATGATCTTATTGTTCTAGAAAAGGAATCATCTAGGTTGACACATCTCTAAATTTCATTATAATATACTACCGAAACATCCATGCCACATTTTTTACTCGAAAATTGTCATGTTACAATAAGCTTACAGGTGACGGTAGCATAATTTAATAGGTCTATGTGCTGCATGTCCTAACTAGGATGTTGCTGAAGGAGAGGGGATCCCACAAGGAATCCCTATAACAGTTAAATCCCAGTTTTCACAGTGCAACATGCCAGAAACCATATTTGAGCAAAATGGAATGTGGGCACCTTCCGAATGTTTACGTGGATTTCACCCATGTTGACACACACGATATATGTTGCAGCGAAAAGAAACTAGAGAGGATTACTTTTTATTGTGATAATTCCGCTGTCGCCTTAAAAAACAATTTCCCTCGTTTTACCAAACTTTTGCTCACATCGCTGTTTACGCAACGGTGTGAGCTGCAAACAAATTTTTAACCGCATATGTGAAAACAGAATTTTCAGATTGAGATCTGCTGAGACATTATACTAATATGATGGGCCCCACACGCGTGTAATATGGCAATTTATGCTTCTAGGTCATGTTCAGAAAGCTAACCAAGTGGTACTAATAAGACCGTGATATTATTAATGACAGGTTTAATGATTTTGTCTGCGTTTTATTATATTCTCGCCGGAAATATTATGTTCTGGGAAGGTCAAGAGGCATTGGAAAGTCTGCTTTCAAGAAGTGTGGAAAACTGACAGAGTAACAAGTGTTGGTAGTAGTTTGAAGGGTTTGGCTTCCACAGGAAAACGGTTTAGTTCGCAACTTGAGTTGAGATATTTAGTTGATTGCCAGAGTTTAAACTCTGCAATTATTCAAACTTTACGTATTCGTTGATGGTCAGTGGCAAGGAGAGAAGAATAAAACCTGTTTCAATTGAGCTGAGCGCATAATTTATCTATATAATCGGGCAAAAGTACGAAATCGATAATGGCATGTGCAAATACATACCTAATAAGAATACCTAAATACGAATCCTCGAATAAATTTAGGTGTGAAGTACGATGAACATTAAACACTAAAGATTTGCTAATATGATAGATGTTTATGAAATAGTAAAATGAATAATGCTCTATAGTAGTACCTTATCAGCGCAACCATAGGCATGTTGTACAATGTTAGATTTAGGTAAATTATTATTACTGTAACAGCTATGCATAATCAATATTTCTATTATTTTGCATTTATTATGTGCAAAAGGTTACACGTTGAGAGTGGGGATCGCAACTGCCATCTGCGTTAAAACTAAGAGTGAATGAAAAAGTAGGGACGGAGCAAACTCAGATAAAATATTATCCATGTACAAAAGTACATTTATAATCTCCAAAATGGCATCCTTGTCGAATCAGAGATACAACTTGAGTGGGACAAAGTGTGCATAATACTTATGTAGGTGTATATGTTAGGATAGCATAAATGAAGTTATTTTTGTAGTTGAAAATTGAGGTAGTAAACACAAATCTTATGATCACGATACCCCTGCTGCATTCTTCAATTGTGTTGTGCACCTCTGTTTATCCTAAAATTATTAACCTCTTCATGAAAAGTAAAGGAAGCTAAGCGAGCCAAACAATAGAATTGCATCGTAATCGAAGTTGAAGTTGAAAAGGTTCAGTCACAACAATGAAACTAACTTGATCGCTCAATGTATGAAATATTCGGAGATACATGCAGAATCATGTACATATGATGGGCAAGACAAGGTAACGCCAGTATTAAATATAAGTACTCACACACTTCCATATTTTTTTTCAAAAGAAGAAAAGGAACTAAAATTAAGAATGCAATGGATCTTACACAGTCCTCCGCATACACAACCCTTTCATCATCATTATTGCTATTGTTATTACAAGGCATGTATCTCACCTTTCATCTTTATAAATGAGTGTTGCATTGAGGTATGCAAGAAATTGGATTAGCCTAGGATTTGGACAGACTGACACACTACCCAACTAACGGCATCCTTTCGCTGCTTGAAGAAATGAATAAAAGCATATATACTATTCTTATTAAATACCGCACTACTACGCACAAGACAAGAAAGATTTGAATGAGTGAATTTTCATTTATTTGTGAGACAACCAAAATTATTTGCTGTGTAAAAAAATAATAAGGAACGACTGACTTAGGAAGGACCCTTCGACCACCCCATTATATGATTCTGCATAATGTATAATGACTTCCATTTAAAAAAAACATTGCAAGCTACCAAAAGAACTTATTTTTCATAAAAAAGTGACTAATAATTATTTTGGCACTCCAATACCTTCAACTTCTCAGTCATCAGTAGTGTCAATGCAGTCTTAAGTATTATACCTATTGTTAGTTTCGCCCAGGAATGTTCTTATTAGCGACCTAGTCCAGTCATATTTTATAAACTGGGAATTTCTATCAGTGAAATTGATTGATTCAAGTTCTGTCTATGTTAACGAGTTAAAAGTCGTGGGGGTGAAGCACAAGGTAGTGAGTATAAGGACTCTTGTAGCTCCACAGGCAGTTTTTCAGAAACATTGACTCTGCCACTGTAATGTGATCATCTTACCAAGCAGATTTCATCCTTGTTCGTTTGAAATTCTATTAATAACATGATAAGTAAGGGACTCTCTCTGTGTTTTCGAATGTGCGAGTGAGGATCTCTTCGTCATGTAATTTACACTACAGTTTGCATGTAGGCCAGTAGTGTGCTTCTCTCTCTCTCTCTCTCAACAATACTACCCTTTTTTTCGTAGGAAGCGAAGGGGAGCGCATAGTTAGCACGCTTTCAGATTCACCTGTGCCTAATAATAAAATATGCCCACGTTTTGTGTTGCTGGTGCAGGAGGATTTTGTTTGACGCACAATCTGATTGTCGAATTGTAATATTTGGAATATCTTTATTTTTACACATGCGCATATTCGCGTATATGTAGTAGTGCTATATTATTATTATGATTTTTGTAATCCCGAACATCTTCAGGGATTGTCTAGCACATAAAGTACGGAGCCGAACTGTGTAGTAGGTACGAGTACTAAGCACTTTTCCTCGTGAAAAAAAGTGTGTGTGTGTGAGTGAAGTGAGAACGAGAAACTATTTAGATGGTCCTACAACTAAACTCTCATCTCCGACGAACTTTTAATATTATTTATATACGTACTTCTCGCAGGAGTACCACATGCAGCGTGGATAGGAAAAGGGCTTACTTTTTCGTGTGAAAGGTGTGTGTGGATACAGTGCTCTTAATATTAATGTTGCTTTCATACTCGTTTGGAGCACACAAGTTACCACCATTACCGTTTCACTAACTACTCTATTAACTAGAAAAAGAACTACACGAATTACTGTTCACTGTTTGTTTGTTTCTTCTTATCTTTTACATCTGCTTCACATTACATTCCTCCAACTGCATCATTCGCTCAGCCAGAATGCATTTTGAAAACGCTTTCCTTGGAGAATCTTGATTCATGGTAGTACCTACAAGGCAGTACTTGCGCGTGTTCCCTTTGTTCACCCTCTAACCCGTATGCGTCTGAGTGTGCAAAAATCACAGGGAGGATATTCAGTGAAAAAAGGGCTGCGTGCACCGTATGCTACCCTTGGTTTTGGCTCTACTCCCAACTGACAGTAGTCGTTTAGCGGAGCTTGTCAGTGTCAGGCAGGTAAATGTAATGTGAAGTAGCACGTTTATAATGAACAGGTGTTTGTGCAAACAGCATAATCACCCAGCGTCATATCACCGCCACCGATGTCTTTAAGGATCCTCTCTTAAAGGATCTTTATCGTCACATCTTGTTGCATCGTGGATGCACCAACCAGAGTAAAAAGTTCGACTTCTCACTCTCACTTGGACAAAAAAAATTAAGCGTAGACTTCTTATTGCTTTTATAACCAAAAGTTTTGTTCAAAAGTCAGGAGTACAAAGTGTGGAAGGGGAAGTGGTCATGTTTGGTGTTTGTAATAGGCAATTATTAAATAGTTTTTGAGAAAAATATTTTGTGATTGTGGTATCTGGAAAGTGCGAACAAGAAACAGCGTCGTATTTAGACTTCTTACTGCTTCCTTTACCTCATTCTTTTAAAACAATTTCCTTCCTTTCTTCGTTTCTGCTGTCTTATTGATAATTATATATATATTTTTTGGAAATATTTGTATATGCTCCCTGATTCGTCTTCTCGTGTACAACACGTTCTTTTTCAAGTAGCGTGACCTTTCGTAGAACCATTTGCGGAAATTTTCACCATCTTGCCAGATTGGTTTTTATTTAACGATTGCTCAGTGTGTAACAATCTCATCCTGTTAGAAAAATCGTGTCGCGTATTTGTAAAGCTGTAAGATGACAACTGCATGAAGTGGGAATAATTGTGTGACGCTTTTTGTGACAAGCTCAATAATGTCGGAGGAAATGGCTCCGCGGATGTTTTGTGAGTTTTCGGCGCTTTTTCGTCTGATTCGTTAAAAATGAAACGATTTTGGATGCAGTGACAATTTCGTCATTACTAGTAATAATAAAAATAATCATTGAAGCAGTAACTATCAAGCAAGCGTTTCGTGGATGCAGCATTGCCTTGCTATAAAGTTAGGAATGACAAATCAGGTAAGAAAATTACTAACAATTTTATTTAATTAAGGAAACCAAAATACTTTATGAGGTGGGATTCTTGATACCTTCAGTTGATATAAATAAAAATGGTTGAGTGAAACCTACAAAGTTCAGTTTTTACTTTTCGTGAAAATCCTGCATAGATAAGATAAATATATATATAATAAAAGTATGAGCAAGCTACTGTGGAATCCTGAATTCCACCAAAGAATAATGCCTTTAGGTGGAAATGTTTTTTTGATAAGCTATCAGTAAAAATGAAAATTAAATATTATCCTACATTTATTGCAATCTCTTTCATCGAATAATTCAGTTTTTTTGAATAAAAAAGTTCAAATATTTCTTCATCACTCACAATCACAAATCACAAATCAGTGGAAAGCATCTTCAAACTGGAATATTTTTTGAAGAAACCATTCCTATACGCACGTGTTTACAAAACGAGATGCCTGTGATATTATCATCGAAAAGTTCATGTAACCCTTCTCAGTTATGCAATCTAAAAACTTTTGATTTTCACTACTGCCCCGCTAGCAAGGTATCGTTGATCTGAAGGAGGAAGTGATCAAACAGGTTTTTGTCAGTGCCCTCGTTCGTTTTTTCTCTTCATAGGTCAGGTTTTTTAAGCATTTTTTGGCACGACGAATGGCAGTATTATGAACAGCGTATAATATAAAATACCCAGTTTTTAGAAAATGAAAGTGATATATAGATGGCCCAACACACAATATTCTTGTGTAATACGGTTTCAGCTATAAATTTTCCTTTCATGTATGGAAATTCATGAAACGTTCATTTCGGCAAAAATGAAATAAATTGGAAAACCAGTACTATATTGAAAGTGAATGCACGCTCAAGGAACGAGCTGTAAAGTTGAAAAGAATGGACACGTTTACAAAAGAAATTTATTGTCGCATACAAAAGGACAAACTAGGTAGCACAATAGATCATACATTGTTCAATGTATTTTGGGCAAAGTTGAACATGAAACAGTAGGAAAATATAGGGCAACGACAACAGGTGAGGTGACTCAATTGTTGCAAGGAGAGTGAAATTGGTAAATGAATCAAGGAAAAGGAAAACGCATTTTTTTCAATGATGAACAGGATGTTGAATAGTTGGACAGACTGAAAGGAGAAGAAAACCCTTTTAAGTCGTGTCATGCCTAAATAAAGCCAAACCCACGTATGAATGTACATTTCATGTCGTGTGTCCTATGTACACACGTATATTAGTCCTCTTCTAATCCAAATGCAGTTTTTCTTGAAAAAAAAAGGATGATTCACCTTTCCAAAGTAACAAGATGTGTATGTGTTGAAACCTCGGCTGCAATAATACCATTAGTATTCATGAGAACGACCAACCCAAACAAGGTACAAACTTCAAAATGCACAGTTTTCGTAGACTCTAGGAAAACCCTTTGATGCAATTGTTGATAAACAGAAATGCCAAGCAGGGAAGTGCAACATGACGTATTCACCTATGCATGTACACATACACGTACCTAGTTAGCTTTCAAAAAAAGCGCTGATGAAATAAAAATTTTTATTTTGGGAAATACATACTTTTGGAAAAGTGAAATCGCATCTTGTATCATATTTCATTCTAGTTTATGGTTGTCTTTTCACTAACGGATGAGAAATGCATTATTTGATCGTGAGGATGGTATTTCGTAAGTCAAAATCATGGTGGGAGGTCACATATGGAGTGTCAAATGGAGGTACCGTGCTAAAAGAATCTTAACGAGTCACCAATCGTCAATGAATGTGCATTTCACAAACTAAACCCCTTTTACAAATTTTTATGCATTACTTGCAAACAAGGTCGTCATAAATCTTTGGACAATTATTGACCTTCATAACGGAAGAAAGTGAGTAAACTTGTTAATTAATTTGATAGACATGGTCCGTTTTAAAAGGCAAAGGCCACATAAGGCCACATAATGCAGTTATCCTGTGCAAAAATTTTATCGGAAATAATTGGCATAAGAATTCATTCTCACTTAATTTCCGCAACAGAACAAGAGAAGATACAGAAAAATGATTATGAAGCACAAGAAAAAGTAGACAGATACGAAATTGAGTAGGCAAAGGAGGAAAATTTCATGAGCTTCACAAACGTTCTTCGGTTTGTGTATTTTGAGATTTATCCTAATGCTTCCCGCAGACAACCATGATCATCTCATCATCATCAGCTCGAGCAAACGTGTAAGTACGTTCTTCAGCCGTTTCGGTACACACTGTTGGTTTCGACGATGAGCTCCTTTAAAGGGTTGAAATTGGGTTGAAGCTTTAGGATCTAACGAATCGTTGACCCACTTTCCAGCCAGCCAAACTCTTGCTGATGATAACGCGATGATGATGATGATGATGCTACCGTTGTAAAGAAGCCACCTTCACTTGTAAAAGTTTTATTTGATATGAATGTGGTGGCGATGAAAGAAAAGAAGACTGCGGAGTGTAATAGCACTGCGCCACCGTATCAAACAGATCTTCTTTCTTTTATTTTTGTTCGTGTTCTTTCATGGTCGGACGATAGCCAAAAAAAAGCTGGGGAAGATAATTCTAATATACATATATGTGTAGCAGAATAATACGGAAATCAGTGGCAGACAACTGAATGCACCTACATATTTAGCAGTTTTTTCTTTCTTCTTACAAAGAGTTACATTACGTTATGCGGGTGTAGATTTACGTGCTATACCATCCCTTTTTGCTCAACAGAAATATCTCTGCTTTTTGAAGTGAATGCACCGTCATCCGAAGAATGAAGAATGGGTGTAGTTGTAAGAAAAAGTTTAACAATGCGAACGAACAAAAGTATGAAATGCAATTATTCCTCTTCTTTAAACGCCAACATGAGAAACTGCGTCAAAGCACCTGTGGGCCATGTAATTTTCCCTTTTCAAAAAAATCCCTTTTGGTGAAATATTTGTGTTGCATATTATGGGCCGTTAACGAACAATTTGGAAGATATGCACACAGTGGCCGACCAAAGAAAACGAGAAGGGACAGTCGGAGATTTATTCGGCCAACTTGTGGTAAAACTATTTCCTCTGAACATCAAAAAGGAGATACGTCAAATACGTTTCACCTACATTAAATTTTTTTGACACTAGTTTTCACCGTAAAAGCTGCCACTTTCAAAATAAAAAGTTATGTGCTCTTTAAAATAATAATAATAATAAGTATGTAGTCACATAATGTAGAACAAATCTCCATTAATACAAATGGATTCTGTCAGATGCTTGGTGCCCTTTTCTCATAAACAATTTTTCGCGTTATGCTTTATGGGAAAGATGAACATCAGTTGTAAAGGAAATTGATTGGAAGGATTCAAGGTGGAAGGTTTGCTAGTTCGGATATACTTGTGATAATTGCATTACCCCAGAAGGAATCAACAATAATTATCTAGGATAGGAATCTAGGAAGCAAGAGCAAAGTACGTCTATAAATTACACATCTTTTAAACTTGACTGAACCCTGATTTATCGTTTCCCATCATCTTCTTAACATTCATTAAGTGCACAAAGGCTGCCGATTGATTGGCGGATGTGCAAGTGTCCAATTTTCATGCATTCATTTTACTTTGATATATTAGTATTTTTCTTATCAATGTTTTTTTATGAATTTTGATGATTTGAATTGGGCGAGTTCTTGCGAAATTGAGGAAAGACTTGAAGGAACATTCGCTCCTGTTATTTGGATGTGACTCTATCAATCATTCCAAGCCCAGTCCTCATTTCTATCTTGCCGTAATCCATAAGCTCATTCATAAAAACATTTTGATTGTTTTGCTATTCGCATCTAATAATGTGGATGAAGACGACGAATCCATACTTCAACAACATCATTATCAGATCACTTTGTTTTACTGAAGGAGCTTGTATTCGTACCACCAGAGTCGAACACATGCGTTGAAGCAATATCAAGTTGAAACAATGAGAATTTGCGTCAACTCATAAAATTTGTTCCGCACCCAATTTTCAAGAAAAAAAAAATTGCATTCTAGCATGGATCCTGTCGAAAAACATTGAAGCTCAACTAAATGCCGCATTGTTATATTGTTGAAGTATCACTTCATTGTAAAAGTCTATATTACGGATAGGTACTCACGTGGTGGCTTGTAAATATGTATAGGTATATAAATTTATAAACAGGACGTTATAAGTAAAGCCTATAAGCAGGACATCAATGGGAAAAAATATTAGTGAGCCCCTTAATAAAAAACTATTGCATTTTAAGTAAGCCATTGCTTTAATGAATTGAACAGTTAAGTTTTTCCTTTTTGATACAATAAATTGTATCAAATCATGATGATTCATTCCTTATCACTTTTCATAGCGACTCAATGAAATCAACAAGTGTGAATCTCACACAAAGCTCATATCAATTCAATATTCCTGTCCAATAAAGTATGTACATGCGTAAAGAAGCCTTGTCGTTAATTGCTGTCCACTGTTAACACGTTCATTTGTTAAAACATCTGAATGCTCAAAACAAACCTGTTCTCAACTTCTTTAAATTCTATATACCTGTGCAACTCGTGCTCACGCACATCTGCATTAATTCTTTGTACAAGCATGTCAGTGGCCTGAGCGCTGATTGTTCTTGTTTCTGCCTACAAAGTCATGAATAAAAAATCTGTCCATATGTCCATTCGTTTCACCTGGCATGAGATGGACATCAAAAATGAACATTAGTCATGTTCATGTCAGTCAGTCACTCAGCCAGGCAGTCACTTATTATGCTTTTTGAAATGGAGGAAACTGCTCGATTGAAAAAGGATGTGCATGAGTACCCTCTATATTTTTAACGAAATGGTTTTTTCGTGATTTTGGCGAAATATTTGTAGAAAAAAAGTTCCAACTGAAGGGTCTGCAGCAGAGCCTTCTTTCACGAAATTTCTACAAAGCCATTTTGCA
>JAHZNF010000653.1:0-15862 GCA_027744215.1 Troglopedetes dispersus
TATTATTATTATTATTATTTATTATTATTATTATTATTATTATTATTATACTATAAAGTTAATTTCCAGAAAAGCAAACTAACCCATTCCCATGGTTTTAACGGAGTTTTTGTGTTGTGTGGCGACACCAGCTCGATCCGATTTGTCTCTTGGTTTATTCGTGGTCACAACTTTTTTTTCTTCTCCCATTTCTTGGGGTAATGTAAACGTCTAATAACTCACGACTCAAATCAATGTAATGTGGAGAATGGGGAAAATGTAATGGAAAACTTGTCACAAGCGTCTGGCTTCTCTCTTTTTTTTTCTTCCTTTCACCACTGGAAGGTCTTCTCTCTTTTGAGGGAAGGAGAAGTTGAGCACTCTTCTGAGAGGCAGCTTGATTCACACTGGTCCTCGTACTATGAAGTGTGACCTCCTTATACCCAAGTTTTCTTCCATAAGGAGGATACTCTCGAGCATTATGCATTAGGATATCAGCCAATGCGATAATAAAAGTAACCACTGCTTGCTTTCCTGCTCTTCTACTTCGTCATTTTTTTTTCTTCGCGTCTCTCTCTCTCTCTCTTCTCTCTCGCTTTCAACCGTTTCAATAATAATAAGAGTAACGTCTGCAAAAATGCTATATCGTTCCAAACGAGAAGAAAAAAAAATATTCTACCCAGAAGAAAAAAACATATCCCGTGAATTGAATTTGTCTGCATGAATCCATAGCCTCCTCCATAATGTATGTTATATTGTATGAGTTGGATGTTTAGATGGATTAGGTTTCTGTTTTTACAATGCACACACATACATAATCACATGTGTATAGAGGAGAGTGAGCCTTCATGAAGATATTCCTTGACAGATCTCTAATGGTGGCTTATTGATGCTATGCGCTCCTTGTTGTAGTGGAGCAGTGGTGGTGGTGGTGGTCGGATCCTATTTCTTTCCATATAAATATCATGCGTGGAATCTTCACGATGTGTGTGTATTTATGTCTATAACATGTAAATGTGATCCTGACAAAGGAGAAGTCTAAAGAGGGATGACTGACGATCACTGTTCCGCTACCCGTTTGTTTCATGTGTCTGCGGCGTGAAAGAGTTGTGTTCGCCTCCCTCCAAAACAATCAAAGCGATACACACACGCAGCATGATGGAATTGCTTTGTGTGAATATATTTTTTTTGGGAAGCATTTACTTAATCAAAGAGTAATATTGTGTTGACTGGTGATATTTTTTTTTGGGGGGGGAGAGATCGCTTCTGCTGCTCCACATGAATATTTTCTATTGAGCAATAATAATCATATACTTGTTCTGGTGTGGACACACACACTTGAATATATTTTTGTAATATCTGAGGATCCTGAGTACATACATACATTATATACTTTTTCGAAGAAGCTATTAATAACATCATATCAGGAATAGATAAGAAAAGTCTCTCATATAAAATTGTAAACTTTAACCTTTTTTCTGGTTAAGCTGGGTCCCTTTCTTATTTTAAACTTTTTTTTTCTTGAAAAAAAAAAGTTGCCAGGGTTGGCAAAGACAAAGGTCTTTTGTCTTGGCTCATTTGTTTCATGTATCATCATTATTTCTTGTAGTTTTGAGAAGGTGCCATAGTTTCTACAACAGTTTGCACTTTGTCATGGAACGACTCTTGTATTTGCTCGGGACGGGAACGCATTACTCACTCGCTCAAAGAGTGCAAGTCATAAAAAACCAGGCGTACAGAGAAGATACTTGGCTCAGCAGAACCAGGTGCCTATAAAAATGAGGAACCACATGACAACTCGCACTAAAGTTTAAGCCTTTCATAGCCTTCTTCGGATAAGGAATATTAGGACCTTGTTTAAGTGCCCTATTGATTATCACAACCTATGGTCCACAAATGACCGTTGCCAATTCTCCGGCACAAATATTATCTCATCAGAACAATTGCAGTCAAATGCATCCGTATATACACGTATGAAATAGCAAATTATGGGCACAATCCTACCAAGAAGTTACAATGTGTGCAACAATTAAAATGTATCAGCATTTTGTTGTTGCTTTTGTATTTTGAGCAATTCTCCCAAAAAGAAAATTCAGAGAAACTAATCAATTCCTTCTTAACCTTTCCGGTTGATAAAAAACGACTCATCATTATTTGTGGCTATTATTATCGCATGAACAAGTTACACAATTTTGCTATTCCTAAAATAAAAAAAAATCAATCTCCACAGTTGATACATTCCATGAAAAGAAAAAGTATGTGAGGTTTTGTGTAACGCAGATTGTTTTTATAGATTCTTTTTTTTGGATCTATCTGCATCCATGTTTTTCGCTTTTTTTGCTTGTAAACCAAATTACCATAAATATCTATTAATTCTTACACAAATTCAGCCGTAAAGCACTATATATTTAGTACGTAAGCATTTATACACGTGCGCGTGGTCAAGTGATATACGTACATGGAAGGATTTTTTTGTGTCCAGTGTAAACAACGAGCAGGGAGGTTTATAGGCAGTAAAATGTGGTTGTGTTCCACACGAGCGGTGATGTGAGGTGAAAGATTGAAAATAAATATAAGTAGAAACTCCCAAATCATCGTGCTTTCGGATTAAACAGGGAATGGACAGTTCCATTAAGATAATGCCATAATGGTATCGATTACCTTGTAGTTTTAAGGCATGTTACACATTTTTTTATGGCAGGAATGACCATCGCCGTTTTGCAGATGGGAGTGAACCCGACATGATAATGTGAACTGAAGTCACTCTATGATTTTCCGTCTTCTTTTAAAAATGTTATTTCTGACAAAAATATGATCTATGCAGTTGGAGTGGCAGAGTCAGCAAACATATCTGTGCTCAATCAATACTCTAATGTACGCCCCCTGCGCTGCTAATGAAAGTGATGGGATTCCATTTCACCGGTCTCGCCTCCCGATCATGTTTCCGTTGAGGAGGACAGGACACCAGAGACCCCAGTCAGAAGGAATTTAATTCTGCAATGAAGAAGGCTCAACTCTCAACCTTTTGTTTTTTAAGGATGGATCCAGAGTAAAAAGTTCACCAAAATAAAATTTTCCTCTATTCGCTTGTATTTTTCCAACAGGTATGTAGATACAAAATAGTACACCAGACCGAGCAAAATAATAAAAAAAAAACAAATTACATGCAGAGTTCAGTTCAGTAGTCCGGCATCGATTTACTTTTTTTTCTAAAACTCACCAACAGACACAAAATAATTCTAAAGGTTCACATATGTGTCCATTTAGTGGGAGCAATCCTGGGAAATGTAATCTCGAGCTTTTCTACTATTATTTATTTGACTAACTCCACTCACAACAGGATCAAATGTCTATTGAGAGTCGGATGGATGGACGACGAGCAGAAGTTGGTCCACAAAATAAATACGTTTCGAAAAATTTTTTCTTAAAGCATTTTATTGGACCTGTGTGAAATCTCGTTCATCCTGAAACTCTTGTGGACACACACACACAACTACTTAAGTCAAAAATTGCAGTCTTACTTCCTACAACTATGATCTTGGAGAAAAAAAAATAACTCCCAGTTGGCTACCTAGCATTTCACCTTTGTTGGCAAGAAAAGCACACACAATGGCTTGTTTCCTCCACTCATGATAATGATCGACATGAATAACTATGGCGAGCTGAATTGCCTGTCCTCCCTCGAACTACCAAGTTCCACTCGAACAATATGGAGCGCAGTATGTAGTTATAGTGTCCTTTTGCTTGCGCCATTCACATTTTCCAGTAGCAACTCACAATGAAATGTGACAGTATATTTATTAGACGAGGAGAGTCCTTTTCCCTCCTTTTTTTCTTCCGAAATGACAAAAGGATGAAAAAAAGGAAGTACGGAGTGATGTATACATTGGATGGAGCTGAGGAGCAAAGGCAAGGTAGTCAAAATAAAATGGACTGCAGCAGATTTTCTTGTGCGTTGTTCGTACTTCCATGTGTAATCCAGAGAGAGGAACAAAGTACTTTCCTTTACCGTTACTTCCTATTACGACGCACTTAGTTTTACACACTCACGAAAAACGGAGGGCCATTTTCTGCTCAACATAAAGGTTGATCTTCAACGACGATACACACACAAGAAGCACAGTAGTAGTATTTCAAAAAAAGGGAAGTTAACACAGTTGAAGACGCAATGACCCTGTGTGGAAGTCATGTAAACTCGGGAATATTTTTTTTCTGGGAAACAAACAATGTGGATTTTAAAAAGGGAAAAAACGATCTTTAGAGACCCACATCAACAAAAAAAAAGAGCAGTAGTGTGTGCTCCCTTTTCCCCGACTTTAAAATAAACTGGAGAAGAGAATCGTAAAAAGAAATATACATGGCGGCATTAAAATAGCCATATGTGGAGGGAAAAAAATGCCGTTACATAATGGGAGTTCCAGCTGGTCAGATCAACTATGCCTTGTTCTCTGAACAAGACTGCCTGGCAGGATAAAAAGAAAAAGGTGGCAGCTAGTGTGCGCACACAAGAACAACTTATTAATCCCTACAGCCAATCACCAAGTAACTTTTCTCGATTGATCGGAACAGACTAGTACGGAATGCCCGGATGGGTCAGGGAACCGGAACTAAAGGACTATTTTCATTGTGCCAAAGACCTTAAATTTTATTTGCTTGGAATACCCCGGGACAGCCAATCACCAAGTAACTTTTCTCGATTGATCGGAACAGACTAGTACGGAATGCCCGAATGGGTCAGGGAACCGGAACTAAAGGACTATTTTCATTGTGCCAAAGACCTTAAATTTTATTTGCTTGGAATACCCCGGGGAAAAAAGGGTGCATTGGAATTATACGCAGAAAAGGTAGAAAATCCCTGGCTGGAGAATAAAAAAAAGCAAGAGACCTGGAAACTGGAGTGATTATTATTATTTGGGCAAACCTAGGTCCATTCAAGATGGTCAGACTAGTCAACAAAGTATTCAAAAAGGCTTTTTATCTTGGGTCATCACAGGATTGAAATTTGGTTACAAAAAAGAATTGTTGGACAAGAATGCGTTCGTTTTTTTGGGTGGAAGATTCTCTCTTCCTTTCTGATTTTTTTACATGGATTGAATGATTATATATTTTTCTGTGTGTTATATTATCAATTCTCAGGAAAGGATTTCGTGTGCTCGGGTAATAAAATTACTTTTTATTAATTTTCTCCCTCCACGCCATAGTACTAGCAACGCGACTGGCACCACACAGACAACACGGTAATGCATCAAGGTAATTACGGACCTGTTTTCCTTTTAGTCTACAAACTCAGGACAAATTTTATTCCATGTCCGGTGTCCTTGCATTGTTTCTAATGCATCACCTTCACTACTCTTATCTGGTTTAGTTTTGGGGAACTCATCAGTGGCAGAATAGTTGAACTGCGTTGTTGTAGCTTTTTGATAAAGAAGCAGTTACGCAGCGGCGAAAATTAAAGCCGCAAGATAATTATGTACAATGTGTGTACAATTTTGTAAATGCATTTAAGAATAAGAAAGGCTTTCAAACATAATGTTTCACGGAAATTACGAAGACAATTTTATACAGCATAATAGAGAATGCATGAACCGTTTTCAATTGTTCCCTCTAAGAAATCAATTAGGTTGAATTTGGTGACACAAGGTTCGGGGATGTACTAGAGTTCAATTGTAATTCGCAAATGCGGAACTTGCATAAATTCAATCTACTATATACATAGTAGTTAAGAATGAATTCATAGTGTTCACCTTCTCTCCTTGGTTTCTGTTCTGAAGAAAAAATAGTTTTGCGGACATTGTTATTTTTGTGCACCAACTCGCTTCAGAGCAGGAGCATGTGAAAGTGCAGTTTTTAATTTTCGACAGCAATCCTGATGGCTTCACATTTTGGTTTGGCACGACACGGTCCAATCCGCATATATCTATAGTCTCCTACTTTTATGCATATATTCTAATTTAAATATGGCATAAAGTAGTCCCATAACCGCTGAACTTATTTCATAGTTTGGGGACGTCCATAATATGCTTCTTTCCCCAATCTTTTTCCCTCTTTTTCCAAAATAGCCTGGCTATTTGCTTTTCCAAAGTTTTCCGCCCTTCTTCGCTGTGGCAAAAGGAGCTCTTTTATGGAAGGGAGTACAACAGGATTTAAATGTCAGCAATATCGATTAAGACTCATGGTCTGATGATCTCATTGTAAGAGGAAAATGTCACAGGAACATTACATTGTCCCGGAGCACCTTCCCCCTTTTGTTCCTCCACAGCACTATATATCATCGCCATCATTATTACACAATGTTTTTACTTTACACACAGCAACCGTTTCATTCTTTCACTTTCACCCGATTCACTTACACACACAGCCAGCCATAGTTCTCGAGTGATAGTCTCCTCAAAAAAAAATATTTTTTTTTCTAGGATGATGGGAAAGGTCTCATGGTAATAAGTGTAGGCAAGCAAACCTTTTTTTATTCTAGGCAGCAGTGGTGGTGTGTGGAGCTTTCAAGAAATCGTTCTGCCGCATTCATAACATTCTGATATTTGCAGTTATGGGCTGGCGGAATGAGCCCGGGTAGCATTTGGTGTCTGCATCACCGCTTACATTTTTTATCCACGACGTTGTGCATTTTAATGCTTCAGATTTCCCTCATTTCCAGAAAGCCAGCACAACTGAGCGGCATTTACCAGTAATAATAATGTCTATACACTTTTCTCCGGAATAAATTTAATATCGCATACACGCATTATGGATACTTTTCTTGCTAATAAGATGCTTAGAGAAAAAAAATTTAAGCTGCAATACAATCCCTTTTTCTTCTGTGTGTGTTTGTGTGTGTATCACACAACATGTAAGCCGGTTTACAGCCGAGCTGCCATGATTAAAATTCCGATTTATTTTCTCAAGGTTATGCATGTATATGTAAAGAGAAAAACTGAAGACTTATCATCTGAATTTATTGTTATGATTCGGGGCGATATGCGGATATTATTGTTTTTTTTTTGTTTAAAACAAAATTGAAAAAAAAACAAAGGAGAGATGAATGACAAGTTAATGTGCCATTTCTGTAGAAAAAATACATTATTTATTTTTTTTCTGACAAATTGTGGCAATTCCATAACACACCCAATCAAATATTTTTCCTGCCTTTTCCAACACACTCCCGGACAATTTAAGCTCTACTACTGATGCTAAATACTGATACAATGTCATATATATTTTTCTCCCGAGAGCTGTTTGTGAACCCACCCATCCGTAATTCAAACTCCAAATGGACGTAAAAAAAGGAACACAAAAAATATATTTATTGAAGCAAATATCCTCAATTTTTTTGGTTTCTGGGTGGAAAGGAGCCGCCGGTGCACNTTATTGAAGCAAATATCCTCAATTTTTTTTGTTTCTGGGTGGAAAGGAGCCGCCGGTGCACTGCTTCCTTGTAGATAAGTTCTCCTTCCTTCCTGCTATTTTTTTTCTAGAAATTGTTCAAACACACACATTACAACTGTGTCATGGTCATGACACAGTTCACTCAAACTTATGGCTAACACATTCGAATGGAAATGTGCATTTTTTGAGCATCGGACATTTATCTCTCAGAGCTTTTTGGGAGGATGAGTCCACACTCTTATCTGGAGATACAGGCCGCTGACACGCTATACCTTCAACCAGAAACATCTCGGCTGTACAACTTCCCGTGATTCCAATTCTCGATGTTATTTGCTCGGAGCTGCGTGTGGAAATCAACCTAAGTAAACTGCACCACGGAATGAGAGCTAGAAACCTTTTGAATGCCCTCAAAAATTCATCTTGCTTAGTCGTCAGTTATCAGGAAAAAAAAATTATCCTTGGAATGCTCGACCCTTCGTACGACCATCTTTTTCACAATTTTATAAAGTTTCAGTTCTTGTCTCCAAGAAACATACTTCAGTGGCTGGTCAGATGGACAACATTGACTTCAAATCCATAACCGTGCCCCGTAATCCGTCCTACTTAGTATGTAATAGAACAAAAAAAAATCCTAAAAGCACAATCCTAATAAAACATAGCGATGGCCAACCATCAGTTTGCTCAGCAAAAAGTGATAATGATATCTCACGAGTTGGACGAACAGCAAAGGGAAAAAACATATTCTCTCTGTGTGTGAAATAAGCAAGTCTATACTGACTGACTCTGCAACGCTCGATACTTGTGGTCAGCAGCGGTTGGTGAAGAGAGAAAAAAAAGAAAGATTTTCACATTTCCCCAGAGAATTACAACATACATTGGTGATGCCTTATCAAGCGACAGGAAATCAATGTAGGGATATCACGAGACACTCTTTTTTTACTCGCAGAGTGCGAGTATTTATTAAAAAATCCTGCTATTAAATTACTTCTAAATTACAATGTTCAACATATCCGTTATAATATAATGTACCTATATGTGGAAATTTACTAAAGAAGTGAGGCACTATTCTTTTGGTGAGCATAAGAATTCATATTGGACTCCTCGCGAAACTGAGCCCAAGCACGATGAACTCCTGACTGGCACTGCATTGCTGAAATTTTCCAGTTCTGTCGGAATCCAGAAATTGGCTGCCTTATCACTGTACGAAAATGGAGGAAAAAAAATCTAGGAAGATTTTCGTTCGTACACCATCAGTGTGTCAGGATAACAGAAGTTTATAAACGTGTCAGTGGAAGGAAAGTTTCGCTGAAGACGCAGAAAAAAATAAGAACCTTTCCACTGAGATCTGACGAGAGGGAGACGAGGATGGAATTCGTATAAAAAAGGTGGAAGAAGAAAAAGAAGAACGAAACCCATACCAAATAATTTTACTCCAGATATATTTATCTTCCTTCTACAATTCTCACAGAGATGCATTATCTTATATTTTTATCTGAAAATTCACTTCCCAATTAATGAAACTTCATTTCCTTTAAATATTGCCTCACTCCACTAGTAAATTTTCGTAGAATTAAAATTGAGAAATACTTTTTTTTTGCGAGAAAATCACACGAGACATTTTGTGCTTACACTTGGAATAAAGCTGGACACCCTCCTCACAACAAAAGTGTCATTTCGTGAGCTGTTGTGGCATGCTCAGACGTTGCGCCCACAACTTGGGAAACATACTGCTAATTTTTTGCCACAAAGAATAATAACATCATTACGTAACTTCTCCAATGTTTCCCCTTTCATTTCAGGTAGACGGCACAGAGGAAGGAACAGAAGGGGAGTGCCGATATTATGGCGACATATGCTCGAGATACCAGGATCGTAAAATACAATTAGTTTTATGATATACTACTACTAACACACAGCACCAACCAGCTAATTTTACTCTTGGTTGAGTGAAGGTGATGATGGGGAAATGAGCATTGCGTGTGTGTGTGTGTTATGATATCTATGCTTTCACGAATTGTTTCGTGAAACTTCTCTGGGAACAAGAGTTTTACTTTCATGAATGCCTGGATTACTCCAAAAAATGTAGTCTTTCACGTGTCCCTTTCTCAGCCATTTTTTTTTTCGCGAAAAATACTATACAAAGCTAGACACACTTTGTTCTAGTTTGGGTGTCGGGAGACATATATATTCACATTAGAGTAATCAGGTTTTAATGCAGGCTGCTGCAATATTACTACTGCAAAAAAAAAAAGTTGCATTGCATTGCAAAAGAAGTGGAGAAATTTAGGTAAATATTATGTCTTTCACTCATCCTCAAAATCCGGCTTGCTCCACAAATGAAAAAAAAAAGTTAGGAGTTCAGGAAGACTTCGCATGCTATCAATAGCAGCGCAATAGGAAAGCAGGAGTAAAGTTCTCCAAGAAAATGAATTTGTGATGAAGGAAAGCTGTTGAGCAATTTTTGCGCCTCAAGCTATTAGGATAACTATACTTGACTAAACATGCCATTTTGAAATATATTATCTGTGCATTAGTCTTTTCAGATTTCACCTCAAAATTATACTATTTACTAACTGGAGCACAAATGAATTTTTCTCACACAAAAAATAAACATTATCTACATAGAGTACAAAGCACAACATTTTCTACATCATGAATCATGACTAATACTAGATTCAAGGAGGCTACAACAGTTCTTTGTTTACCAAGCATCATTGTCGAAGCTAACTTAGTCGAACGAAACACGAACCGCCACCTGGGAACCAAACTTGGAAACAAGTGTGTCCAGACAACCTCGTGAAACTACTGATACCTTGCCAAACTCAAAGAGGGAAGCACTACCGCGCCACAAGGTGAAGAATCAACATTTTATCTTCTGCGAGAACACAGCATTACAATTTGTTTTTCTAAAAGAAATGTTCCTTGAACACGAAAAGTCAGACATGCCCGGTTCTCCAATTATAAAATAGCATTTTGCTACTGCAAACGAAAATATAGGTAAAAAGAGCGTTCAAAAACACGTTCAACAAGGCTCGAATATAAATATTATGCATAACTTTAAAAATTATTACTTGGGGGCACAGTGAAACAGCAAGACAACTCATCTAAGAGATGACAATCATTCAGCCAACATAACATAGGAATCAAGTATGGAAGCAAAAAATAGCATCTTTTCAATTCCTTGCTTCATTACTCGCTCTAAGTTACATAAATAGGGTGGATGCATTTAACTAGCCATAGTAAATGCGAAGAAAGCCTTGAGAATTCATAATTTGAATATCTTACCTCCAAGTCAAATTAGTGTTGGGCCACTTCTGTCCCTGAACGATGAACCGCCTCTGTCGTCTCCTCGAGTTAAACTGACCAGTGAGAATGTCCGGGACACCGCACCTCGGTCGCCTGATTAACTTCAAGGTAGCATCGTCCATCTCACCTGTAACCGTCAGATTGGCGAAACCCTGCCAAGGTGAATTTAAGAAAGATAAAAAATAAAACATGATAAATATTGCACACTTGCTGACACGTTGTCAGGATCATCATCATCGATATATATTATTGACAAGACACCAACCTGGAGCTCTCGAATGGCCTCCCGCATCCGCTCCTCTGTAACTTGATTTCTTATTTCAAATCCTGACTGAGGCAGATAGCCAAACTTGAGAAGGTAGTGTTGCTGTTGGGAAGAGTCATCACAAAAGTATTCCGACAAGACGAAATTCATCCGTGGGGGTTTCATTATTACCAAAGAAAATAGAGAAGAGCAAGTCATTAGTAACCAAGTTGCACACATAATATTTCTCCCATTAGCATAATCATTGTTTGTCTCAGATTTTTTTTAAATGAAGGAGTGTGTTGAAGCGTTAGATTATCAAGAAGATATATTTCTCACAACAGCACCTCCATCATTACTCTGTCAGAAGTGACGAGCCCAAAGCAATATTCACCGCGATTACAAGTTCACAGTACTATCATGTGGCATTGAGCACCCTGTTTTTGCTACAAAAAAATATGGTTGGTGATGACGAACAAAAGACTGCGGGAGCATGCCAGCCTTTTCCGACTAACAAATGTCTACCCTGATTTCTTCTTTTTTTTACTTTGAGCGACAACTCTTCTCCCAGACGCAACGCAGACATGTTTACAGACGAAAATAATTTTTGCTAGCATTCACACTTATCATGCCAATAAGCGTACGCATGCATGCAACAGGATAATAATGAGAAATGTATTTTTTTAGAAGTTGTGTGCAGTGAAAAAGAATGAAACTATCGTCAGTGTGAATTTGGCAGCATTGCCTGAGCCATGAACTCTTGGAGACATCATATCAGCAAGACGGAAACACTTGAGACAGCCAAAATACATTTTATATGCTGCTCTTCTTTGATTATCTCTCTCGACAGAGGGAAATGTGAACTTTTTGGGGTGTGCGGAAACCCATTTCTGATTTCATAAACTATTTTTTTTCCTCAACGCACACGCATAATTATATGCGCATGGCGCATATTCATGTCTTCTTCTCACCAACTCATAATTATGCAGGACATATTTTTCTCATTCAAATCAACCCAGGTTTTTTAGTATGTGGCAACAAAAAAAAGTGTTTTGCATGTGCACATGCTCATTTAAAGAAGCATTTAGGAAAGTAACTACAAGAGACAACCACTCTCCAACAAGACATATTATGTAATGTCAAGGGAGTTGAGGAGACGGAAAGGAGAGATTACCAAAACTCTGGAGAAGTATTACACAAACATTTTACGCTCATGCTACATAACAAGTAATGGACTGATATGCTTGTTCCGAGATTTTTTTTGTTTACTTACTTCTCGTTAAATTATTCTTGGGAAAAGCTGAGTTGACAGATTCATTTAATATGTATATAATCTCGTAATATGGAAGGAGGTTGGAGAGTGCAGTTTTTATGGTAGTTTTTAATAAGCCGGAAATTCCTAAAAAAAAGTGCACTCACCCACCACGCAAACACACACATGTATGCACATCTGGTCCGTCCCAGTCTACATTATTTGTGTCTGTGCTCCAAAAAAAAACGCATAATATGTACACCCATTAATTGTGAATACTGCAACAATGCGACTTTGTGGTATCTATCCTCTCCCACAGATCTTTCTTGGAAGAGAGGATTTCCCGAGAAACTGACAAAACATCCTATATGAATTTTTTTTTGCTAACCAATAATTTTGGATCGTCAATCCAAAATTGTTGAACATCATGAAATACCATCATAGATATTGTTTATTGATTCGGTAAATCCTATCCTGTACATTTTTCCCTGTTCAGAATAGAAAGCATTTTTTAGTCTACACCTTGTCGGCAATCTACAAAAGAGTTTGCTTTATCTATCTGGTCTCACGCAAATCTCAGGATGGTAATCACCACTACCACTTGCGTGCACCAAACTAATAATTTGAAAATGATCCTTGGATTCATAAAATCTCATAAGCTAGAAAAAAAATATATAGGTATAATGCATTATCGCAGTAATCACTTTCGCCTTCCCCACAGTTTATCGGATGAAATGGGAAGAGAAGTGTGTGTGGGTCTCCATAACAACTCTTGGAAAATTCCTTTTACGACACAATAAACTTTGGCATTTACCAATTTCTTCTTTATGCTCATGGACATTACATTACAACACTCGAGTGGCTCAATGGACGTGATGATGATAAGGTGGACGAGCATAAAAAACTCTGGTGGTAAGTGAAGGTGTTTCCTCACGTCTTCCTTTTCTTTCCTGCAATCTTAGAAAAAGAATCTCACGTTTTTTTGGTGTCCAGACAAGAATATAGTTTTATTTTGTATGGCTTTACACACTACTATTGAACTGTATATAAAGACATGCGATAAATTGAAGTGTGTTGAATGATGAAGGATAAAATGCCGTAATAAAATGTGTATCAATTGAGTCAATAGGTCAATCCACATTGTACATCATCATCAACATCATTTTTACAACAACAAAAGAAACGGGCAGGAAAAAATGACTAAGAAAATGTGCAGCTCTTTGTTTTATGATCCCATAATAGCGTGTATCCACTCAAGCCACTAACAATTGGCAGTAAACAACGATGGCGGAAAAAAAGAGGTTATCTGGCAGGACCAGACAAATAATGTGTGTTCTGCACATTTTTTTTCTGGTGAGAGAAAATTTGAAAAAAAAACATCATGGATGAAGTAATCATGTTCCGTCGTCCCAGTCTGCACACGCATTGACAGGAGAAAATGGAAACAAAACTCATTACAGAAATTGTTCCGTCCGACTGACTGAGCCACACTCAGCCAACATTCCTATTATTTTTTGTGTCTGAGTGACTCATACAAATATTTTTTTGTCAGCTTAAAAAAAATGAATGTGGTACGGACAAGGGGAAAAAATATATTGGTTGCCACAGTCTGTTGTCGTGTAAGCTTTACTTACTTATAATATTTTTTTTACTAGATTATTTTCATGGAGAATTTTTTTTTCGCGGAAAGAGAGAGAAATGTTTGTGTGTGTGAGAAGATTGCTGGAAGGGATTTTTTTTGGAGGAGTGAAGTAGATTGTTTACATCCATAAACAAGAGTGCTTCTTAAACTGGAAGGTAGAGGAAAAGGAGGCGACACCCTTTTTCCGTCTCTCGCACAAATTTCCCTTCACAATCACTCGCACACATTCCCCATCATGATTCCGTGTCAGTTTAGCACCTCCATTAAAACCCATGTTTTCCTCTTCCAAGGTATTAACATATTACATATATGCACTCACTCTCTAGATAAGCGCTTCACTATAGTTTTTTTTACAAGCTCGTTTATTCAAGCCAATAAACACCCGTCACGCCGCGCCAGTCAGAATCAGTCGTGTTGAAGATGAAGACGAGAACGCTCTGCGCGAGTTTTGAGTGAGTGAGTGAGGGAGCGTAATTGTTGGTTTTGGATAAGAAGGGTTCGCGGAGCAATATACGTACTGTATTGTCGAGAAGGATCAGAGATCTTGTAAAATATGTTTGTTCATTATTATTTCCCCCCCCGAAAAGTACATAAATATAATACTCGGCTTTATGCATGCAATCATGTGTGGCACTCTGTGCAATAAACCATCATCTCTCACAAAAATTGTCCACACTCGACATCTGTGAAGGAAAGTGACTCCCACAACTTAACGTATTGTAATAATGATGATTCCAAAAGTTGCAGAAACTGCAATAGCTCAAATAATAATACCATTACTATTATTATTGTATTCATAAAAAAATTTTGTGTGTGTAGATGTGTGTGTGCGTAATCATGTATTTGAATAACAGATGCGGAAAAGATGAAAAAAAAGAGTCGTAAAAATAGCGAAACAAGTTTTGCAAATAGGAGTTTCATGAGAATAGCTTTACCACTACTCCTCGATATCCATGTTTATTGGATTTTGTTGTTACGTTTTCGTAATATTTCGTGTGTCATTTTTGCAATTGCTTTTCTCCCCATTACTTAGACATACATGTATGCAGTTTTGATATATTTTTTTCGCATTTTATGTACAGGAGCGCTGTTATGTGTGGTGCTTCTACTATGCTCCTGCCATTTTCCAAAAAGGAATAATAAATCTGATACATGTGGCAACTGGCCTATTATTCATTCCGTTGTTGTTACCCTAACCACGCCAGACACTGCAAAATAAAACCGAAGAAGAAAACTGCATAATATTGCCGTTGTGAAGCCAAGTCGCCCACGAAACACTTTTCGAGAATCTCTCTCCAATGGAACATAAAAAATGGTTCTCCTGGAAAGCCAGCATCTGTTGCCTCTTCCACTCTTTCATTATTCATAAGTTATATTGCCAATATATGCCAATTTTTAAAAGGAGACTTCTCTCCTCCTTTCCTTCTCACTCTCATTTCTGGGCCACTCCAATGCTCGTATAAGATCTCCAGATGAACATTTTTTGTTTCCTTTCCTCTGTTTTCTTCGTTTCTTCGTGTCACCCGTTGTTGTTTGGTGACTTGGTCTCCTCCTCAAACCAATATTATAACCAGGATTTCTATCCAAAATAGAAGGAAGGAGGGAACAAAACGAGTCCAGAATTTTCCTCCAAGGCTCAACTCTCTTACACACACACAATGCCTGTGCCATTTTTCTCCCCCTTCTATGCTGACAATCAAAATGTTCGCTTTGAGCCTCTCAGCAAATTCAATAAGGTCAGTAGACTTTGACGATTGTGATACTTTTTTCTTCTTCGTCGCTTTGTACTACTGTCTCCCTTGAGCTGCTTCTTTTCCTTTTGTAAAACATTTTCCAAAAAAAATCTCTCTTAAAAAAATGGCAGAGAGAAATCTATACTCTTTTTCATAATACAAAGCTGGTTTTGTGTGTATTTGATGGGTTACGTCATGTGTGTGTGTGAGAGAGAAAGAGTGAAGCTACAGGCTTTTTTTTCATTGAGATCCACGCTGCTGATGCGGCTTAAGTAGGCATATACGTAGGGTAGTCATTATCTCTTGACTCACTTTTGTTTCGGTAT
>JAHZNF010000654.1:0-17417 GCA_027744215.1 Troglopedetes dispersus
AAACATCACAAGAATCAAAGCTTTGGAGCCACAACCAAGTAGGAAAGGAGAAATAGAAGCTCATCAAAAGTATTCATGAGAAATAGTTAAAGCACGCAAAAATTGTAAAAAAAAAGAAGGAGGAATGAAGGAAGGAGCAGGTGGTTCAAAGCCACTGCTTACACGACGAGTCACGAGAAAAAAAATGCTCAGACTTCACCTTTCATTATCTTCTTGGGTTTGCTGAAGAAAGGAGGTAAAAAATCATCGTACCTTTATCGGTTTCCTTTTATGCGCACGACAATGTCGACGGTGCCTGCAAAAGAATATATATTTTTATTTTGTTGTGCAGTAACAATATAGAATGGACAGGAAAAGGTAACAAATTACAAGGTGTGGGGAATTTGACATGAAAACCTTGTACTACCAGTTTGCATAAAATATATAAGATTTAAACATGCATGCGTAAGCAAGCATTGGCGCTGACATTTAATCCTGAATCCTGTAAGCATTTTCCAAGCAAGCAACATGTAAATACATATTTACTTCAACAACATCAATGAGATTTGCATATTTTTTCTTGTTTTTAAGGTATGTTTCTTGGGTTGAGTCTGTAGCAAGCAAATATGAAAAAAAAATTCTAGCAAATAAACTGAGTGAGTGAAAACCGTATTTAGCAAATACTGAATCATTGTGTTACAGAAATTAGACGGGACGTTAAGGATTTTTAAATGATAACGGAAAACAACTCCAAGGGTTGAACTCCTTAGAAAAATAATACTGGAAACCCTGGAACCTGATACTTCGGCGAGCAACCTGCCTAATTGAATTATCGTTTTTACTTGAGCTGGAAATGCCGGTTTGACCTTAATGAAATGTATGCTAATATTGACTTTCGATCAATCAAACTCAAAAGATGAAATATTTAAATAAGGTTCCATGCTGACTATTAACAAAACTACATGTTCTCAATTTGGAATGAGAAATTATAGTTAATACATCAAACTCGCATAAAAGGCGGAGAAGTGGAGGTTTTGTGGTAAACGATAAAATTGAGTGAGTGAGAAAATGAATTCACACACAGAGGGCTCAAGCATCATCGGAGAAGTAAGGTAAGGAAATGTACGTCGTGGTTTTTGGTTTGAATTTCTCTTTTCCATTTGATCAGAAAGTCTTGTGAATTCTACCTGCTTCTCATCTTGACAAACTCTCTTTACTTTACTTTAGTGAACCACTATTATTCTACCAATACAAAATATCAGAAGTAATAATAATGAAGTAAATTATATAAGTAAAAAAATTATGCGAGCTCGCAAGCAGCACACGTGAACAAAGCGAAATCTCAAGTGAGCTTGGTTATTTCCATTTGCCAATTTTATCCACAATCTATGCCTACTCATTTTCTATGCTCTTTGTGTATTCACTTTTGAAAGTCCCACGTCACCTTGTATTCGTCTTCACTAGTGTAATTTAGACTTTCTAAATCAAATCCCATTGTGGATGTTGAAAAGTGAAAGAGTAAAGAGCAATCTGTGCCTCAATGTCGCATATTGTCACAATCTGAGAACAAATGAGTTCTGCTCCGTCATAAAAACTCCCAAAGTCTCTCTAGACAGTTTAGAGAAGAGCGTACAAAGAGTTGGAGATGAGAGCGAACAACAAGTGAAAAGTCCGAAAAAACCGAATTCAGGCCAACTGACAATTTTTCCCCACCTCGCCCTGCATTTTCGCTCACTCCACGTTCCTCTGCACACAACAACATGACCACGAAAACCACAGAAGGCACTGTAGTGTGCCCCGGTGAAGTGGGAAAAGTGGCATGCATATGTATAATTTTCACTTTACCTTCAACAACTATTACAACTTCGCTCACTTTTTCTCAGAACTACAAAAAAAAGTACCGCACGCTAACATTGGGATACACATACGAGGCAAGATATCCCACAGGGAACGAACGGATATGGCTAATACTGACTAACGAACGAACGAAATAGCATTTAGCGAGCCACTTGACGAGAAGCTGGGAGAGGGAAAGCACCCACACACACACACAAGCTTTTGCTCCAACTTCCCTCAGTTTTTCAATAGCTTCAACCTCTGTCGGACGTGAGTCTTTGCATGTGCGGCAATGGTGGTGGTGGTGAGATTGTGACAGAGCTTTGTCTGATTTTCTCTTTCATTGTCTTTCTCCTTTCACACAGTTATTTCACTGCCCGCATCACTTCTTCAAAGCAAACAAGATCGATATAAAAAAGCGCTCCATTGGGGATAATTCCCCGGCACTGTCATAGTGTCGCCGTCGTAAAAATTGTGAAGTATTTTGATACTGGCAATCTCCAGATTTGAGTGAAAATGGAACAGAAATAAGTATAGACAGTTTTTTTTGAACAAATAAACAGTAAAAGTTTTTAAAAGTGTTTAAAATATGTTTGACTTGGACTCAAACGAGCTCACAAAACTAACACTTGATATTTGGGTATGTTTTTCGAACAAATAACAAAAGTACCATAGTTTATTCAGTTGTAAAAAAAAGAATCCAGTGACAATGCAAATTTCATTTTTATGAAATTTGTGGCAAATGTTTCTGAGAAAGATGCGAGCTGTGCTCACATGTTATCACTGAGAAAACACAGCATTGTTATTAACTCTGTGTTGTGTTAAACAAGGGATTGTTTTATGTTAATGAAGTGACATGAATTTCCAAGTACATAGCCCTGGGAAGCAATTATTACAGTTCTGCATCAAGCCTGAAGATATGCAGTTGTGAAAGTTTCCTATTTAACGCAAAGTAGACCCCAGGGATGTGGGTGTACATATATCAGAATCGCAGACGGAATCTCTGTTTATATTAACTTGCAAAGTTTGCGTAAGGAATTATGAAGAATGCGATGTGCGGCTCCCAGGAAAAATGAATAATGAGAAGTGACTGTTCGCTCATTGCACTCTAATTACTCCCGGTAAGGAATAGCAATAATTGATTCATGTACTATAATAAATTTTAAAGCATAAATATTTCGTTCTCAAACTCACAGGAAAGAAAATCACTCGAGCTATTACACTTGAGAATGCGATGTAATAATAGTAATATTGTTCATTTTTGGGGCTAAATGAAGCTGCTACATACCAACATAGTAAAGTATTTCACGCACGCGATGAGCTGTATCATTTTCACACTTTTATGTCGTGAATGAACTATATTATAGAGAGTACAATTTCGCGTGTCGTTCGATTTGCTAAAATTACAGTCAGGGATCATAACCGGAACGAACGAAACATCCAAGCGGAACTTTTTACGCCCACTTTTCTATCTCACCCACACCTCAAAGTACAAATAACTTTGAATCTGAGATGGGTACGTGTTGTAATCATAATTTGAAACTGTTTATTAACGATTAAACGATTTTTCTTATGTAAACGGTTGAGGTCCATCAGAGATAACCACAAACATTATTTGATTTTAAGCGTAGGTAAAATCATCACTACTGTACGGATAGTGACAACGTGGGCACCAACTTTTGAAAATACATGTTCTGTGACGGTCAGACAACATAAAATTTATCCTTTCTTCCTCACATTTTAGTAACTTATCATGTGAGTAAATGGAATTTCCTACTCGCTGTCAGTATTGTTTAAGGAAGTTTTAATTTCATCTTTGATATCCGTTGAAGCAAAGCAGTGCTTAATTTGTGGGGGTTGGATAGGACTAATGTGTTTGTCAGGTATCTCGAAACCATTTTACGTAAATAATTATTGTTGAAGAGCAAAAAAGTAAAGGACAGAATTTACAATCGCCATTTTTACTTTTGTTGAATGGGTACATAGTAATGGCTTCAATGGCAGTTTTCTGTGCAAGTTCGATCCTCGTTTTTTGGTTGTACGCGTGCTTATGAGTTAGCATAATGGGGAAGAAGTCGAGGAAGACTTTTCTCTTTTTCAGCTCAGACAATATCGCAAGTGGTCAATGGTCACGACTGGTGCACGTTACCCGCCCAATTTGTATTCCAGATTGCATGTCATCCTGCTCCTAACCATCTATAATAATATTTCCCTTGGTTCAACTAAACCTCATTTTCATCTTGACTCCAGAGATTTAAATGTAATGTGTCATAAGTATGCAAGAGGATGCTTCCAGCTCTCTAGTTAATACTATATGTAGGGCTAGTTTTTATAGCAAAATAAGTACGTAGTACAAGACGACCACGGCGTGATCAGCTCCTTTTATTTCTGGTTCTGGTAGTTTACTAATATGATCAAGCGAAGCGATAAAAAAGAACATCAAGTTCTTCCAATCTGCCTAGCATTTTGTTGTCGCCTCCAGCAGTCCACAACTCGTTTTGTTCACTCACATTATTGTCCGTGGAAAGTGTCTTCGAACCCTCTGGAGAGTAGTTTATCATCATCACTGTAACCATCATGACCACAGCCACACCACTGCATTTTTTGCTCCATTGTACACATTTGACAAAATTGGCAAACAATTTATCATAATCACTTGAGTTAACAGGCGACAAGGAACGAGATGGGTAAAGAGGCGAGAAAAAACAATCACAACGTCCGAAAAAAGATTGGTTGTTCATTCAGAACGAAATTCTAAAAATAGCTCTTCAGGATTATCGTCACATCAGTTTCTACTGAATAGTCGGATCAAGTCAACAGCCTGCTAACTCGGGAAACGCTGTTTAAATTAGGCTTTGGAACAAAAAATTAATAGCATCCAAAACAGATTTGTCTGCATCTATCCAGCTGCCTATTTAATTAACTTTGGACGGAAAATTTTGCGCGGACACGAATTTATTTATGTAAAGCCTTCAAATCCAATTTTTATATGCAAATTTAGTTTAATTTAGTTTGTAAACGTTAATGGTACTGGATAGTCGTGTGGTATACTTTCATGTGTTTTTTATCTCATTGCTGTCTATTTTTTACTTCCTGTTTAATACGAGTAAATTATATATATTGTGTACTGGACACATAGTTTTGAAAACTGTTTGCTAGCTTTTCACAAATGTGTTCAATGAACGCAAGCAAACAAGATCAAAGTGTAGTGAGATTATAGTCTGCAAGGAATGATGATGAATTTGGTGAGTAATTTCTCGCCCTTCCGACATCTGCAAGCAATTCAGTCAGTCTTAGTGTAATTGACTGCGATTCATGATTACTGATTACACAATTGACTGAAAGTACGCACAAATTTAATATAATGCTCCGTGTATTAAAGTTTTGAAGTTCCACGGTGAACCATATCAACGGGATTTAAAATGCTACCGGGCTTGATCAAATTGATCATCCTAACGTAACGTAAACTGTAAACATAAAGAAACACTGTTTTGACAACCCTTCTTCATATTGCTTTATCTGTATTTATAATGGAGAACCTCACTCTTCATATTTGGCAAGCAGTCATTCATCATCATCAAACATGAGAAAATAGCAATTTAGGTGGGAGGTATTTCTGCAAATCCTCATCCAGTTCAGGTACTGTCTAGCGCAAAGTAAAAAAAGGTTGAAGATAAATCATGGAAAAGGCAGGGTATCTGCCTTTTCCAGGGGGTATCTCTTGTGTGAAAAATTCATTGCTTGTTGAACCTGAACCTGATTAGTGATTATGATCAAAGAACATTTCACCTTATTCGCCCAGGTTGATAACATGAATGCATCTACAAATGTGAAGGTGGACTTTGCAAGTAAGAGCAGTTTATTTTCTATGTACTCTTTGTAATGAACCTGAACCTGATTATGATCAAAGAACATTTCACCTTATTCGCCCAGGTTGATAACATGAATGCATCTACAAATGTGAAGGTGGACTTTGCAAGTAAGAGCAGTTTATTTTCCATGTACTCTTTGTAACAAGAATAGTGGTATTAATTTATGAAAGTGGGACATAAAAAAATCATCCATGTGGCACGGTTCCGTGTGTTGTGCTTTCACCTTGTGAAACGTGGGAAATTGTCAGAAAAAAAAGAAAAACTATTTTTTTAGTTTACGACAACGATGAGCATCCTCGATAGATATAAAAGTTTGGAAAGCCATCATCATATTATCATCTCTTCCCTTTAGTGTTTTCTATGTGTTTGTGTGTCTTTGGTTTACGGTGGAAGCTGTGAAATTTTTATGGATATTTGGAAATTTGGTGCACTTGGAAAGTAAGATCATTTCAAAATAAAATTATATCCTTCGCATTTCGTGAATTTCCCGTAGTGGTGCAATAACTTCCTCGACTTTTTCCGTTATATTCCCAAAGAGAATAAAACTGGCGAATTGCAACTCTCCTGTGAAATGTTGGGAAAGTGGTAAAACAGAAAATATATTTCATTCCTTGCTTTTTATTTATTTATGTTTTATTTTTTTGATCGGTTTGGAATGGTGAAAGAAGTAATTTTTGGTGGAAAACTTTTCGGATATACATATATGAAACGTGTAAAAGATCCATGCTTCTATTAACCGGATTCTTTATGTATGCACATTTCTGACTTTTAACGAGTGAAATTCGCACCTAGCGCCGTCATCTTTTTTTTTCAAGAACTCTGATGAAATGAACGAAAAAATAAGAAAGAAGAAAGTGCGGGCTCTCGGTTTAGATTACAAAATTACCAATAGAAAGGGAACTTGACAAATGCAAAATTGACTTTGTTGAAAAAGTGGGGTTTTATATACATAAACTTCTGAGATCATTCTTTTCTTCTCACTTTTCCACTTATCCCACGATTGGAAGGTGGTATTGTCCTACACAGTAGAAAGTAAATAACTTATATTGAAAAAAATTAAATTAAATAATCTGTCTCTCCATTAAATCATGAGCACTGCGTACTTTCCACGATTTGCTTTAGAGCGAACTTACTAAATATTCAAGAAGCTCGAAGAGATTATGCATGTTCAAAACACATTGGTATAAGAAATGCTCACCACCTTACGGGGCAAAGTGAAATTAGCAAACAGAGCACGAGGCAAACAACATGACCTCCAATAAATTCTCCAGCATACATATAAATGCAAAGTTTTTTTTTCAAAACCTAAAATAAACTGTGCGAGAAGCTAGCATACTCAAGCGGAATCCATAGAACTAGAGATACGAATTTATTTATTAAATTGAAGCCACCATTGACTTTGACATTTACGTGTTCACCGGAACCAGAGAGCTTATGGTGCGATTTACATGTTAGTATACGCTTTTTTTGCGTGGCACGGAGGCACATAAGTTGTTTTGAGAGCGATTAGAGTATAAGAACCTTGAGCTAGAACGCTGAACAGGAAGGGAGACCGGAAGCATGAGCTTCCTTCCTGAACCGTTTATATTTCTCCAGGTAAGGCATGCTTGAATGAGGCATTTAGGGGATTACTTTATTTTTTTTACCTTGCGACAATCAAATTAATATCACCTAAGCCGATGGAGAGTGACAGTTGGCACGCTACCAGTGTATTTGTTATTGAGAGAGAAAGTAAACGTTCACGGAAAAAATAAAGATCAATGTCAATATTACATGGTAGATAGCACAACTAAACTTTCGGTTTCCAGTATTTTTGGTATATCGTGTAGGCATCAGTGTGCACATTATATGCCACACTGTTATATAACCATATAAAAGCGAAGACAAGATTTAAGTTTTACCACAGGAAATAAGCGATTTCACGGGAAAAAGTTTGAAACCATAAAGCGGATTCTCCTTTGATTACAAAGATTTAGCGTCATCATTTCATTTAATTGCCGCTATTCTTTACTTTCATCCACCCACCTTACATTTTTTTGTATACTCGTCAAAATATTATGGTGAACCGCAAAATTATTTTCTCCTCAGGCAAGCACTTTCTTTCGTTGGTTCTCTATTTTAAATCTCCTGATAATATTTCCTCGGGCACGAGCCCGTTATAAACTTTTCAACCTGTTCCTTGTGCGAGATTGAAAAGTGGAAAGAAAACACGAAGGAAGTTTGGGAAAGGATGAGTGACTGCCATAAAAGTGAGATGAAGGTTTGCACGCAGGCAAGGCAGACAGATAAACTTGCATGTCTGACTCTGACATATCTCATTTCACTTTCTTTACTCTCATCCTTTATTTTTGCCTGAATGAACAGCGAAGTTGTGAATGACTTGGGCATTCCTGTTCTTTGATAGAACCAACCGAGGTTTTCAATCTGTGCGGTAACATTTTTTTAAAGAGTTGTAAAACGTTAAAATATGACGGTCGTGGTTGGTTGTCTCCTGCTTTCCAATTTAGCAAGGAAATTAAATTCCCTTTGTTAAATTAAAAGCAGTAGTTTTATTAGATTAACCTTCAAGGAAACCCAAAACACTTCAGACCAAGGACACAATAAGAAAATAACCCACAAAGACACGGAAGGGTTCCAATAAACAACTCAAAATATGACCATGTGAATTAATATGACCAAATACATGAATGACGTGGGCAAGTGCCTTCTCCTTAATGCAATTGTGATTTTCCTAGCAACTTACTATTTTTACTCATGATGAACTCTTAAAAATCTCAACAAGACAGCTTCCGACATAAAGGAAACCCAAAACACTTCAGACCAAGGACACAATAAGAAAATAACCCACAAAGACACCGTAAGAAAGCAGAAGGGTTCCAATAAACAACTCAAAATATGACCATGTGAATTAATATGACCAAATACATGAATGACGTGGGCAAGTGCCTCCTCCTTAATGCAATTGTGATTTTCGTGGCAACTTACTATTTTTGCTCATGATGAACTCTTAAAAATCTCAACAAGAGCAGCTTCCGACATGGTTGGAGGTTTTCCTTCGTAATCCCCTTTGTTAAGACCTACGTATGTCTATTTAATGATGGCTTTTCGCAGAATTGCTCATCTTCTTTGTGTATAGTATGCACATATATTCTCATAGATACTTGTATACTCTTTTTTTCAGTGGTAGTTTGCATTCCACTCCTCCGAGATCTCGGTAACCCGGAATTCCATCAATTTTTGCATGAAAAATCATTTCTGTTGTGCTTCAGTACCTCTTTTACATAAGGGTAGGAACAAAGCACACTGGTAACATTTAAGTGGTTCAATTTCAAATAATGATATGATGTTGCATATCAAGGGGGATAGTTGGAAATGATGCGTCGCAATGTGATCAGTGCTGGTGCTCCAAGTATTATTATGGAAGCCTACTGTTTGAATGCTGGTTGTTAAAATAATGATCCCCTGCCAAAAGGGTACATCTTCATATTTACCAAGGAATACCATATTGTGCATAACGATAGTTCGTGTTCTGCTTCCTTTTATTCCTGAAAATTGGGCCTCTTGATCAGCGAGCTGTTATTGAAACGATTAAGAAAGCTCCCGAAAGGATTAAAGAACCGGACTATTCACCAGAGTATTTCCTCAGTCCTTCTGGTTTTATGTCGTGCACCGTATAAAGTAGCCAGGAAAGCCTTCAACCTCATTAGAATCCATCATGTAATCCTTTTCGATTCACCGTGCTTTTGGAACAAGGCTAAAGGTATTGTTCATAGTGGAAACAATTTTGTGTACACTGAATATTAAAATGATCAAGCATGCTTCCATACATATTTACATTCGGAGATGACATAAGAATATACATTTACGTTATAGAGACATGTGGGTATTAATAATATTATTATCGCAAGCATGTACAATAAATTAGATTTATGAGCATTAACATAAATTTTCCATATAATTAATTCAGAATAAAAGGTGGAAGAAGTTTTGATTCGTTCATAGTTTCCATTTTGGCCCACGTGCCAGCTATACTGGCGTTGGCAATAACTCCTTGAGCACGTGAGTCGGAACAAGTTAGCATTTCATATGCATGACGGAATAAGAAGACAAGAACCGCTTCTAAATGAAACTTGACACATGTCTTGACAAGATGCTCATCCAATATTTTCTTCACATCCTTTTCCCACCAGATACCAAGTTTTTCAGACAAGCTTTTCAGATTTGAAAAAAGACATTTTAAGATGTGATGTGATAAGGAAGGTAGTAAAGTGAGGCTTAAGGATTATCCTAGATAAAATGGTGGAGAAACATGGTCGAAAAGAGTATTTCAATGTCACTTTTGTGATGATAATGGTGATGAGATGGATTTTAGTGTCTGGAGAAGAGCAAGAAGGGTATTACCCAAACGATCCAGTGCAAACTTCTATATATGTATGTGTTTCTTTCCACCCTCTCCATATGTGTACTTTGCAGCACCTGCGAAAAACTAGAACAAAAGCTGAATGAAAGACACTGCGAATGTGACACCAGAGACTAATGCCTACCTGTCTTTGTTGTTTCTCATTTTGGATGCAATATACTATTTTTGCAGTTGCAGTACAGTTCCACATATTTCCACTTTATTAAGTTCAGCACAAGTAANTAATGCCTACCTGTCTTTGTTGTTTCTCATTTTGGATGCAATATACTATTTTTGCAGTTGCAGTACAGTTCCACATATTTCCACTTTATTAAGTTCAGCACAAGTAATCCGAGAAAGTTTTTTGTGAATTTGTGACTCTGCCGGCCTTGATAACACTTTCTCGAGACTGGATTTATTTTCGGTTAGTAGGGTGCAACACCATAAGCTCATGAAGAATTCTATAAGATTAACTCAGGTTGTAGGTTAAGCTGGTCTATTTTAATTTTACGAGAAAGAAACACGTGAAAAGAATAGCACAGACAGGAAACCTTGTAACAATCGGTTGTACCAAAATCATTGAAAGCATGAGTTGACCTGGAACTAATGGTCCTCCAAAGGTTTTACAAACTCCTCGCCTTCAGAAGAAGCAATAAACAGAGCAGACAAAGTGTGTGGCAGCCTTAGATTATTAATAGATGTTGTTCATCGTTTTCATTTGTCATAACGGTGGTGTGCCCTCGAAGAAGTTCGGGAAAATATATTACTTACATCATTACAACTTTTACATCGTTATAATACCAGAGGTAGTTAGGCTACAGGTGGAATCGTTAAATAGTACAAGAATATATTCTGCAGAAGTCAAAAAGTTTTTTTCTCTTCTATTCCGGAAATATAAACAAAAGTATAAAAGAATTTCTTGCGAAAAAGGTCCAACTTTTTGGGGCTCTAATAGCTGGTCAAAAGGAAAACTTAGAGAAGCACAACAGTTCAAGAATGAAAAAGTTTTTGTTGTGCAAAGTACCTGTGTGAAAGTTGTTGTGTGTTTGAACAAAAAAAGTTTGTTATTGCAAAAGTCATAAATTCACAACAAGCAAGTAGTTACGCACACAACTCTACCTCGCTACGAAACGAACATTTCGTGCTTGTTACAAAACTATGTGGAGTGTACATAATTCGCACAGAAGCTTTTGTGACCCACCGTTCCTACAAAATAACTATAGAGAAAACAGTAATGAGCGCAAACATTATACGGTATAATAGGTGCAGTTTCATTTTCGTCGTTTTATGAAAGTCTGGTCGCAGTTTGTTGCTGTTAAATCACTTCTTAATAGGTTGTCTATTATTTACAGTCAAACGTTTTTTTTTGGAAAAGTGCTCCTATGGAGTAAGTTTTCTCAAATTTGTTTACCATCAGTGTTGTCTGAATTAAAATTTAACGAAGGCTAAAACACCATTTTCAAGTAATGAAGCTTCCCCATATTCCCAATGGATTTCCCGTTTACTTGCAATTTTCGTGGAGATCTGAGCCATGCATTGTACAGTTCATGACAGATCAAATAAAAAAAAGATGCAAAAAAATCCATTATCAACACGAGACGTTTTATGTTAATAATGTAGTTACAAGGTCTTCTGTCTGGTATTATAACTGCATAACAGCCAAAATCAAAATTTATGTTATTATGCTCATCCCTTTTATATTTTATTCCTTATCCGTACTCCCTTCTGGCAATATTTTCCCAAGGTGGGATATCTAACACGGTTTAATACGTGATAGGACTAGAAAGGAGCATGATATTCTAATGAAACCCTGTTCTTGTATATGGATGTTGGCGTATTTATAATTTTTGATAATAATATGTATGTACATGTCATTCTTGTGTAGACAAAGAATCATAGTTTTATGCCCACATTTTGTATTCTGTGAACATCACAGGAGCACTCACTCATTCAAACATTAACTCGCATTCTTTCCTTCTCGAGTTCCATTTCAAGTCTTTATACTTTTTGCAGAAAGAATCTCATTTGCAGTGTCATTTCACATGCAGTCTTATGACGTATTCTTCTCCTCCAGCATTATCCGAACAATGTTCTGTTTAGGTATGCACACATAAAAATATATTTTTGCAGCAATTTTTAGCTTCCAGCTACACACCATCCTTTTTTGCGGCAGAAATGCTATATTACCCCAAACAAAATTATTCTTATATTGCATTAGTGTATATTGTGATGATGAGGCAAGTAAGGACCGAGAAAAGGGTACAAGTGAAGGAAATTCTAGAATGCACCTTTTCTCTTTTCATTCTTTCTCTTCTCAAGAAAGAGAAAGAATGAATAAAAGAAATTTACGTATCAGGAACACTTATACAGACACACTCGTAATGATGAAACAGGCATTGTATTTTGCTTCCAGAATTTTTCTGTGACAAGGCAGAAGGAAGTTGTGAGGAAAAAGCACTTTAGGCCTTTGAAGAAAAAAGGCTTTCTTTGGAATAAAAGCAACAGGAACTCGTATTCCATGTGTCTGAGGCATGCCATTATAATAACAGTGTTCCACGTGAAATGTTGACTATCATCCTGATGACAAGTGGGACCAAGAGGTAAAAATTTTATTTAGACAATGTGGTGTCGGCGAAAGATAAGATATGGATAGTGAAAGCAGGAAAGTGTTTTGCCTCCAGCAAAATGTGGGCTCGAGGTTCGCTCTGCGTGAGTCGAGCATATGGATGCAAGGCTCCATAATAAAACACAAAAAGTGGGAAGTACTTACATTTATACTTATCTATGCACACCCTGAATTTCGGTAAAAACACGGTCATCACATCACTTTATCTCCAAAAAAGTTGGAACAAACTCATGCCTTTCTAAGTTTGGCCAGAATGATATTGCGTCCGTTTGATTTATAATTATTTTGAACGACCAGAATTTCCATTTTAGCAGAAACTGGATACAAATATAGACATGTTGTATGCACAATTTTGTCATATTATGCCTATTACTAAACTGAGGGAGCATATTATACGCCTCCGGGGAACCAATGTTTGCATTTCGCCACTTCACAGAAAACTTGTGATTATTTATAAATATGCAGCTGGATAGTTAACGTTCAACTCACATCAGGCAGCACATTTTTTCGGCAGTTTCAATTGATACGTGTATTTACGAGAAAATAATGCTTAGTCTATATGTATCCATAAGTTCAGCAAAAAATATAAATAAACTGCGAAATGTTAAGTGGTGATTATTGCTAAATATCCATTTGCATTTGCAGAATTAATGAATGGTGAAAAGCGAAATGAGTGTGTGTTTCAGCAAATTATGCGTAATTTGAGCATTTACTATAATTGTAGACTGCAATTTTATTTAATACTTGTTGTTTGTCCCAACGTTATATCATATTAATTTTGTGTTTTTGGTTGTAACAACAGAAGAGGTGTCGCTCACAATGCCCCAACGGTTCATTGAAGTAGGTCTACAAACGTATTGTAACAATGTCATTTTAAAAACTTACTAATATTTACAGTATTTTAAGATAAGATGATATTAGTGGTTGCCATTTCTCCTTACCCACACTTGAGCTTATTATCTTTGAGAATACTTGTTGACAACTCTTCAAAACAAATGATAAGACTGCAGGGCTCACAAATACTACTACCACTTTGCCTACTTTTTCGTTTTACTCGGTTTCTGATCCGGTTTACTCGGCTTCTGATCCGGTTTACTCGGTTTATAGCTGAGTGAAGTGAAAACCTGAAAAGACACAAGAATCCATTTTTACTTCCTACTTTAAAACATGTTCGTTTTATCTATTATTAACCTTCTTGAAAAGTTCGCCACATATCTACATGTATGTGTATATAGTCTGTAAAAATACTTCATAAATCATTATCGATAGTAGGTAAGCAGCTTTGTCTGGAGGAACTTCAAGAGAAGTTCAACAGAATATGAAAGGACTGAAAAAAACTCATTTGATTAATTTTAGCAATGAAGGCATAAAGATAAAAAATGCCTACTTTGGAATATAAATCACTCGATATGACTCAAACGAAGTAACAATAAGGAACACGCAAGCCCACCTGGACTCTGAGTTCACTCAAGATTCTGAGAAGCAGAGAAAAAAAATGAGAATCGGTGAAAAAAAGAGATTAAATGTGTATGTAGCGGAACAGGTACATACAAGAGGGAGTATTGATCAGCATTGAAGGAGATTGAGTTGAGAGGAGGAGGAAAATCAGCAGCACGTATTTTAATTTTCTTCGAACTGATTTACTGACGTGAGTCATATGTGGTGCGCACTACATCAGATTATAGCAGCTTTATCCAAATCCAATTTAGAAAGATAAATGACAATTCCCTTTCCTTGCCCGCCTCTTTTTTATTATTTTAATCTGAAAAGTCTGACTACTCCTTTTGCTTCAAATTAAAATCCCTGCGAAAAGATTGAAAAAAGTTTGGAGATTTGAATACTAATAAAATCAAGTCTTTCCCACGAAGTAGATAGGAGTGAGGTTTTTTTGAATTCTTTAAGCTATTTATTGATATGCAGGAGGAGGAGTGTTATCTTTAAATAACTTCTCATCAGTCTCCTCCTGCTTCAGGAAAGACGTTGTGACTGGAAAGAGAAAGAGGAAGTAAAAAGCTGGAAGGAAGTTATTGTGTTACATAAGCAATCAAACTTGCTCTTGATGTTTTCTTGTCAATCTATCCTGTCGTAATGAAAATGGATTCTTGGGTTCTCCGAAACGTCACATTTCAAGGAGAAGTTATTCTTGATATACCACGTGCCGACACGTGCTAATAAAGGAGCATATATGCCTTCAAGAAAAGAAAACGAGAGGGGATTTACACACAAGTGAAAAGTCAAGGCCACTCAATAATGACGTGATGCTGATACACGACTCATGTAATATTACTTTTCCTTTCCTGAGCACATGCCACATCAAATGAGCTCATGAATCACAATTTTCTTTTGTTGCTTCTTTAATAAAATATTTTTCAAAATTTCGAAGTATAATGTTGTTTTTTTTACCCGAGCGGATGCGAATTCGTTTTTATCCTCGTTGACGGCCGTAACAGGTCCTGTGATTTCAACAATGTCATTTTTGGAAACGTAAGCTGAATTGTCATCAGTGAAGGACTTCTCCTCTTCATTGCGCACACGAATTTTACCAGCAGTCATTTTGGCAACCTGGAAGTTTAAATTAAGTTCGCTTTTATATGTCCATCTTCCATCTATGTATCTATAGACATAGTATGTCAGTGACGTACATTTCCATTTTTAAATTGATATGTGGCTCCTGCTTGAATTTTTATGGAGTTGAAACTTTTCGGATTTACTCCTGTTGGAACAACCGGGCCACCCGTAATCACCTTGAAGTTTTTACTCATTTTGGAAATAGTTCAAAAGAACGATCACCGTATTTTAACTAAGAATTTAATAAATTGATTCCGTTTGAAAGGTTTCACCAAGAATTTTGATGCTCATGCAAGGTCAGGCGAAGTGGAAGTTATTTGCAGATGATCTGGCTTTTTGTTACAGTTTTAATTGGTTCGAGAAAAAATTAGGGACTACCCTTGCTTTAAACTTGAATAAACATTCCTCAAAGATATTTCATAGCAACTTTATGCGGACACTAACTTGCCTAAACTCTGCTTGAAGATGATATCAACCATTGCATTTTTTGCTGCATCCGAGTCAATTTAAATCCATTTTATTGAATACCTGGAGCACTTGAAAAAGAACACAATAAATTATAACTTCACTTCATTCTTGTTTCAAAATTAATCTTCCTTTTCACCCATTACTTGACTTTCTTCATGGTGAATTGACACCGACACAACAAAATTGGCCACGAAAAGTAAAAATGGCAGGGCGAAAAGTGCTGTATTTTCTTCGGAGACACGCACTTAATAATGTAAACAAAGACAAGTTGAGGAAAAAAGAAAGAAAACGAAGCAACAACAACGTTCGATATATCAGTACTGGATTAATAAAATGTTCACGCAATGAAAGCGGAAAAAGTTGCTCATGGAAAAGTGAAAAAAAAGAGAAGCATGCACCCTTCTTTTTTGTTTTCAGAGGAGTGAGAGAACCACTTAACTGGAGCCACTCTCTCCATTTTTGTTGTTAAGAAGTTCCAGCGTGAAACACACCCGCATTCTTCTTTGTCATCATCATCATCCTCAAATCAAAGTCTTTTCATTTTCATTTACTTCAACGAAAGCACAATGGAAGCACTTTCCAGCATTCTTCTTTTAAAAAAAACAGGAAAAGACGCATGAAGAAATTAACACAGGGAAAGAAGAATTCACGACCAGAATTGGATCGAATGGGATTGACGGAAGTTGTAAGGATTTCCCCCGAAAAAAAACTTTGGCGAGGACAAGAGAAAACGGAGGAAAGCAGGAGGAAAAATAATCATTTACCCGCACAGATGTGGTTGGTTTTAAGACCAGGAAAGTGAACAGAAGGAAAAGGAATAAGCAGAATTATAAAAAAAAAGTCTATTTGGCTTGGCTTGATTTGATTAACTTTGCTTTCTTTATTTTACGTATTATTAGGAAATGTTCTTTTGTAAAAGAGGCATTCTCGCAGTCACGCGGAAAACTAAAAGGAAAGCAATAATTTTTGCGCAGATGGTACAAAATAATCTACACACACGCACAAATATGGCAGAGAGGCAAAGGCAATAGCGCTTGTAGTTATATGGTTCTTTGACTTGATGAGACCAAAACCAGAGTATGCACACGATCCCATTCTTTCAATTGACAAATATGAGGAGAATGTTAATATATTGTTTCGAGTAGGAAGGAATTTTCATTTGAATCACTTATTTATTTGCTGCGGAGTAAACTTTTCCGTAAAACCAAAATAACGCTGAAATTTAAAAGAACCCAACATAAATTCGGGCTGGCAGAAATACGTAATCAAGAAGCCCCTCAATTTGTTCAACGACGTGACTTGCACAATAAATACTTATGAGAAGATCATTTGCACAATGGATGATTGTTGTGGAACATAATGCTAAATTGGAATTGCTCTTTTTTGTATTGCAGACTGGAGGAATGATGTTCCTACACAGAAAATACAAAAGTTTGATGTAGATCATGGATATACCTTGGACCATCATGCAAAAAACGTAAATATGGTCTAGCTTTCAAAGAAACATTATTTCAACTTCAAAGTGACAGCGATTCAACCAATTTTATTGGATTCCTTTTTAAAAAATACGGAGAATGTATGGTGTCCCGCCGACCATGCTTGGTTTCGTAAGCCCGGTTCCTGTATTTTCAAAGGATGATGATGGTGGTGGCGGCCTCCCTAATTACGA
>JAHZNF010000655.1:0-11328 GCA_027744215.1 Troglopedetes dispersus
GGAGACGCAGTGAAGGGCACCTCACAAAACAACAGCATTCTACAACCAGCGGCCACTGAAGAAGAAATAAACGCCGGGATGGAAAGGGCCATGTTCGACCTGAATGAATTGTGGTTGAAACAAACATTTGGGTACCAACTACCCTGGGACCGCTATAAGGAGTTCTACACCAAAAATGAGATACACGACTAGTAAGTACAAATGTTTTTATTACAGAGTCTCAATTGATTATGGAAAAAATATACTAATTAAGTTTTATTATAACTAATTTTGAATTATTCCACAGGTTCAGACCAAACAAAATATTCAAGTAAATGCTGCCAGGATCCCATTGATTTCATTTCAGCTACGAGAAACCAAACCCAATTCAAGCTGTTTTCGTCTGAAGACCATTTATAAGTTCAATCACGTTGACTGGAGTGGGGCGACTTGAGCTCCAAGAACTTTGGGTTAATTGAAAAAATACATTATACAAATGCGCTTAATGGAGCTTAAGACACGAAAAAAATTATTATAACTTGGTGAAATATTAAATATATAGGAGCCTAAACTACATTTTAGTATTTAGCGATCACTTGGAAAATTTTGATTGAAGATGAATTCACTTGTTTTTATTTTGAAGCAACTACTTTTAATTTTACCTTTTTTTTCTTCAGACAAATATTATTTAACCTCTTCAGTTCAGTTCTGTCTCCCACTTTACAATTCCAATTAGACTCTTCACAAAGTTGTTCTTAGCGACAATGCATAATATTATACGTCAAACACTTTATAATATTTGGGTCAGTTAACTAATAATTTATAAAATTTTATTAAATTATAATGAAAAAATGGCAGAGCTGTTGCAGTTAATGAAATTTCGATGTAAAATACAAAATTGAATTGAGCAATTATATCATCAGTGAATCAATTTAGGATTTAGGATCAGCATTACCAAAAAGGTAGCGTCTCTAATATGTCTAAAAACGCAGCTACCTTGTACCATTTTTATCAGTTGAAATATTTTTTTTGAAACAATAATTGTTGCTGAATTTTATCGTTCGCAATTGAGTCCACATAATACCGACACGTGAATCAATACTGTTCCTGGAACACCTTTGGATTTGTTGTACCTGTTCGGAAAGAAACATTATAAAAGCCATCGCCCAACTTCTTATACCCATTTTGACAAACTACATATTTAGTAGAAAATCGTTTCAAAATTTATCATTTATCATAAAGAATCATGCGGATGCGCTTGGTCACTGATAAATGGTTATCCAAAAGGGTACAGTGTAGTACTAAAAAAACCGACCTTGGCACTATTTTTATTATAATAGTTGGAGTAATAGGCCCACTGTGTTTATTTTTCCGAAAAAAATTGTGAACATTTGTTTATCATTTTTTGGCTTCATTGAAAGAATTCTTAAGCTAAGTAATTAATTATAATTAAGGTTACTGCTCAATGACTCTAAATAAACAAACATTGCTTCATTATATTTGTGGATAAGCTTACATAAATTTAAAACCCAAAAAAATCACTCTGAACTACATTCTTGCTCTTCAAAATCCACCTGGAGTTTCCCACTGAGGCATGGACTTCGCTGCGGCCGGCTCCCTAACTTTCTCCGTTGTCGTAGTCACTTCCACCTTAGTACTCTCCTCTTTCTTCTTATCAATTGCTGCGAGCACCTCATCCACCTTTTTAAGTTCCGTCTCTACCTCCGCATCCGTAATCTCCGTTTTTACTGTCTCCTTTCCTGGCGCAGGTACAGTCGTGGTCACTGCATCATCGCTTAGTGGAATAGGATCCGCATCATCACTCAACTGCTCTCCTGTTAACCTCTCCATTAAATGGTGTATCTTCAACTGATAAAGCTTCACCTGCTTCTTGCATGTCTCATGGTGCTCATCTTTGACTCTCAGGCTCCTAATAAAGTCCTCAATTTCCTGTCTCTGCATTTGAATCTGTTTATTGAGTGGGGCCATCTGAGACTGGGTGCTTTCCAGTCTATTTTGCATATCCTTGTTGGCCAGTTTCATCCCATTAATTTGTTGTCTCTGCTCCGTAATTTCTTGTTGGAGGTGGCCATTCTGTTCTTGAAGGTGCTGATTTGTATTTTCGAGTTGGACCACTCTCTGACTCAATCTCGTCCTTGCTTCCTCCACTCTTAAATATTGATTCTTGTAATCCTGGTTTTCCTGCTCATATGCGGCAACTTGGAGGAGAACCTGGTCCAGTTGCTCCTTCAGTTTTCTAATTTCATCTTCCTTTTGTTGCTGCTTCTTCAACATGTTTAGGTGCTCCACGGCGGCTTGGTGCTGAGAAGGATACCGTGGCGGTGGGGGATTAGACTGAGGTCGTGACGTGGAAGGTGGTGGAGGTGTAGGTCGGTAAGTTGTGGTGAGTGGAGCTCTAGTTGGTACTGGTAAAGGGTGGGGCAATCCTGGACGGTAAATGGGACTATCAGGAAAGAGTCCAGCGGGATCGTGTTGAGCCTGCTCGCCTGTTTCATCGTCTTGCTCCTGAGGAGAGGATCCCCAGGTTCCGTCAGATGAGGCTGGAGAAGAAGGGTTATCAGTGGAGGGGATAATCGTGGTGGTGGAGGCCATAGTAGCATCATCCCACCCAGAAGTTGTGGCCGGGGTGGTTTCAAAAACTGGTTCAGGCGATGGAGTGAAACCTGCTTCTAAAGTTGGCTGAGGTGCAGGAGGATATGGTTCCGGTTGATAAGCAGCCACTTGTTGACCTTGAAATTGGTTTGGAAGGGGAATCTGGATTCCTTGAGCTGCTCCAAATCCTGGAAGCTGAATATTTTGAGGGGCTTGAATTTGTTGATAATTTGGTTGGTGAAGTTGAGGATTTTGGTAGTAATAGCTTAGCAATGCTGTGGGATTTATTGGTCCAGCTAGCCCAAAAGAGGCTTGTCTGCAGAGAGGATTCGTGTGGCTCAGGTAAGGAATGCACAAGGTGGGGGCGGGTCCACCCTGAAGATTTGAAGGTGATTGAACAGAAGTACCGAACTGGAATTGGGAGGGTTGTTGCTGAGGAGGAACTGGAGGAGATTGGTACAAAACCTGGCGTCTTCTTCGCGAGCGGAGGGTTGGGTCAATATCATTGGAGGGAACGAAGGGATCCCCAATTTCGTGGGAACCGTCCAGTATTCGAGATACGTCGAAGTCAGCCTTGTCTGGTCGGCCGATCCCAAACTGGAAAGATAGATTGAAGTGATTGATGAATAAATGTTTTCAAATAATTTCGATAAGAACAAAAAATTGAAGTAATTCAACTTACCCGATAAAATAATCCGCCCTGAATTTTCTGCGCATTTCATAAACACATTTGTTAATTTTTTCATCCAACCTAATTTTCAAATTCAAATGTATTTTATTTACAAGTCATACCGGATTAATCATCCCCGTCATAGAATTTCGATCCTTGCTCAGTCTCCGCATTGGGGACATGTCAAGCTCATTGTTGTCTATGGGAAGTGCTGCGCTCCGCCGTGAGAAAATGAAGGGAGCAATTCCCACGGACAGGAGGAGAAATAGTGGTGCACCTTTCATCCTTATTTTTTCTTGAGAAAGATCTGAGATCACAAAAATTACAGAGGAAGGGGTATACTGATAAGAAATTAATAAGTTTCCTTCTAGAGATTGTATTAATAAATTTTGGTTTTACAAAACACTTATATGCAAATTATGTTAGTCAAGCTAAGTTGAAACAACAATATTTCACTGAATTTAAAATAATTGCTACTTACCTTACACGTGATGCAAGAAAATGTCACAGGATTTTAACAGTTTCGATAATATTATTTATCTATCTTGTATCAGCGAAGCACCGGTAACTCCTTTTATTTATTTGTTGATGTGTATAGAAGGTAATATTGTACAACGAGAGAGTCTGTCTCACCGAGAAATTATCTCGCCGGAAGCTCTGAGCCAACTGGTGTTCTCAACCGTCTCAAAAAATTATATTCTGCAGCACTTGCTGTCTCTCGGAGAAGTAATCTTCAATCTTGTACTCATTTTCTTGATTCCTCACTCTATTTACTGTGCACATTTTACATAGCATACATGAAACATGTTTTGAGCAGGTACTTCCTTCCTTCATGATTTTTTTCTCTCTTGAACACTGAATACCAGAGAAAAAAAATGCCAGCCGCATTGTTCTGCAATTCATCGAACTCTCTGTCTATTTACACGGAGCCGGGTAATCTTAATTATAGCCATGTTAGGCAAGCCGGTAGGAAAAAAACACTTGGAGAGGAGTCTTTCTTCTCAAAAGAGGAAGCTTGCAACCTCCTCATCTCTTCTACATACAAATTACCTCATGAGACTTCGTACTTATTACCACATACATACGCATCATCATTATTGAAGAAGGAGAGGGCAACAAATTTTGTTTCAGAGAGGAGCTGCTAACAATAATAAAATACCATTATTAATACTGAAACAAAAAATCGCTACGTAATGCTCCGTAAATGGTAGCTTTTTTTACGCTGCAGTCAGCTCATGAAACAAAAAAATGTGCTTTTTGTTTCTCTCGCTGCGGCTCATTATACAGAACTTGTTTGCTTGAGGCAATGTGTGCAAAATATTTCAATGTCTTCTTCAAGTATTTTTAGCTGCTGCAATGCACTCACACTCCTTTCTACTATGTATGTGTGCAAAACTCATTAAGAGCTGAGATGATTGTTATGTAAATACAGGCAATGACCACGTAAAAATGTGAAGCAATGCAGACAAATTTTAGTGTTCATTGTAACTTTATTTTTTTCAGGTGTGTCAACGTTTAAAAAAACTGTAGTAGACTATTTAGTCAGTATACTTTTTACTTCCATGAGAAGGCTTGTGAGTACCATGATGGCATCTTATCTGCAACTCTATTGAAACCGTCTGTGTGGAACTTGTATTGCTTCTCCTAAAAAAATGAAAGCACCACAAATGAAAAATATTCTTTCAAGTGAAGTTTCCCAAAATTACTGAAATGCTAAAAAAGTATTTAATTTTTGGACAAATTATTTACCTCGAAATTCCTTTTTCCCTTCTGCAACTACCGGCATGAGTTCATATTTCGGATGAAGCTTCTGAATAGAAGCGGCCACCTCAGCAGCACTCTTCTGGAGAGCAGCAATCTCCGCATCCATTCTCTGCAATTCTGGATCCAGCTCGTCATCCGCATAAGGCTCCGGCTTTTCAGTAGGAAGCTGCACTCCTTGGGCGGGAGATGCTGGATAAGAAGGTCCTGGCTCCTCATCATCTTCTTCTTGTGGAGGAGGAGGCGGAGCAGGTTGTTCATTTTGTGGTGGTGGCGGAGGTGGTGAAGATGCGGGCTGTTCACTTTCTGGTGGAGGCGGTGGTGGAGGTGCAGAAGGTTCCTGTGGTTCATTTTGCACTGGCGGGGATGGTGAAGCGGGTTCTTCAGGTTGCACTGGAGGAGGCTGTGGAGGTGCCGATTCCTCACTTTGTGCTGGAGGAGGAGGTGGTGGTGGTGGAGCTGGAGAAGTTTGCTTTTTATCTTCATCCTCCTTCTGCTTTCCCAGAATGTAGCTCACCTTCAACTGGTAAAGGTGGACTTGCTTCTTACACATTTCATGCTCCTCATCCCTTTTTCTCAGACGAATGAGGAAGCCCTCAATCTCTTCTCTTTGCATTTGAATTTGTTTATTTAGAGGGGTCATGTGAGACTCGGAGTTTTCAAGCTTCTCCTGTGTCTCCTTCTGAAGTTGGGCCATGGAATGAATTTGTTGTCTTTGCTCCGCGACTTCTTGCTGAAGCAGACCATTCTGTTCTTGAAGATGTTGATTGGAATTTTCCAGCCGACCTACTCGATCATTCAATTTTCTATTAGCTTCTTCAGATCTCAGATATTGATCTTTGAAGACGGCATTTTCATGCTCATATGTGGCAATTTGGGAGGAGGCCTCCTCCAGTTGTCTTCTGAGGTTACGATTATCTTCTTCCTTTTGTTGGAGTTTTTTCAGCATATTAAGATGCTCGTGGGAGGGATGGTGTGACTCCGGTGGGGATGGTGGAGGCGGTTCAGAGGAGGCGGATGGAGGAGCTGGTTGTTCAGAAGTAGAGGATGGGGGTGCTGGTGGATCATAGGTGGAAGATGGAACAGGTGGCTCCGATGTGGATGGAGGTGCTGGTGACTCAGAAGAAGAGGATGGAGGTGCTGATGGCTCTGATGAGGATGATGATACAGGTGGATCATACGTGGAGGATTGTACGGGTGGCTCAGTCGATATCACCGGAGCCGGTGAAGATGGAGATTCGGAGATAGGTACTGACGAGGTTGATGATGGATTCGTGGAGGAGGAGGAAGATGAGGGAGGCGATGAGGTGGATGTTGGTGAAAGTGACCCAATCTCATTTTGCCCTTGGTTATCGGAAGGAGGAGTGTAGGTGGAGGTGGATACTACTTCTGAACCAGCACTTCCGGCAGACTCAGGAATGCTTCCGGATGGAGGTGGTGACTCCGGTTTGGAGGTTGGGTTAGAGGTTCCTTGTGGATAGTATGGATACGGATATTTAGTGTGGATTTTTTCGTAAACTCCTTGCCTCTGCCGTTCAGATGGGAAAGGTCCTTGAAAGACTGGAGACGGGAGGCCTGGTAATTGCTGCTAATGCATTGTTATGATTTTAAAAAATATTTATGGTTATTTTTTTTAATTGCATTTTTTTCTTCTGAGCCTCATTTTACTAGAAATATTATCTCGTTTAAATGCTTTCCTGCACCGAAAGAGGAAATGCATATATAAGAAAAGTTATTTAAGGAAAACATTAACCGGCATGGAATTTCCTAGAGAGAGACCCGATCTTATCTATGTAGACAATACTAATTAAACCATTTACGCGTACCTTGACTCCGGCTCCTGCAGTATTCATGGGAAGTGTGGTAGCCTCCCATGGGAAAAACAGGAAAAGAGTTCCCACCGAGAACACGGCTGTTGATGTGACTATTCCTCTCATCGTTTCTACGAGAAAAAATGCACAACAACTTATTTGAAAGAAAACAATGCTGCACACGCAGAAATATTTCCACAAGAATTTACTACTCAATTATATTCAATCGCGTACAAAAATGCAAACAGAAGAATATTATTTTGTTGTGATGAAGTAATAAAAATAAAATAAAATTTAAAACAAAAATAAACAAAAATTACGTACCTTTCCTTTTTTAGTAAATTATCCACAAAAAAATGTTGTAGTCTATTCAAAAGCTCAGAATTTTTTGAAGGAGTCACAAACCGAGAGAGACTTAAACTCCTCGGCAGCTGTGAGCTAACTGAGTACTCACAACGCAACGTCATCATCCCATCTTTCACAGAGGATAAGGGCTTTCAATGATGTGTTGCTTCATACAATTTTCTCTGTCAGCTTCTTCCTCCTCCGTAAAATGTACATAATATTATTATTCTTGAAACACATAAATAACAGGTACTTCCTTCTTTTTCGCATACCTATGTTTAAGCCGTAGTTGTACATACATTGTTTACAATTCATCGACCTTGCGGACACGCGTGAATGCTTCGGAGCGGAGAAGGAATTGCGAGTAATGATAAAATGTAAAGTACGACCGGCAATGAAGATCCATAAATGTATTCACATAAAAACTTCTTGCAGAGCTGAGCTCATCATGATGATAGTGATCGTGATCGTATGGGTTAGTTCTTTTACAAGCTTGGATTTAAAAAAAACTCTTTACTTACTTACTTACATAATATCATTATTCGCAAAGGCATCCTTTCTTTAGTGAGACCATTCTCAGCTCAGCTTCATTGTTTACTATATTTATGTACCATGATAAGTAAGGCGTGCAAAATGTTTTTTTATTAAAACGGAGAATTATATGTGCGTCATTTATATACAGTAATTTTATAATCTTATCACTCACTCGTATAATTGATAAGATCTGTGAGGAGTACGCACATTCAGTATATACACATCATACATATTTAGTGGGCGTTCAATGCTTCTTAGATGTAACTCTACTAAATCTTTTGACATCATATTACATTACCTCCAATTAATTGGTCCATGTTGCATCTAGTTTTTCACAAAGTCGTCGAAACTTTCTTCTGAAACTTTTTTTTTGTCGGAATTGCGAATAACATGAGTAGAATTATTGCTATGATCTTTCTCACAATTTTACTCGGAAAAGCCAAAATTACTCGTCTTGATTCATACAATGCACAAAAGACCGACAAGGCTAATCCTCCCATCCACACCAAAAATATTATAATAATTTATTTCCAAAAATGCTGACAGGCTTCGGATGAACATTTTGAGTTGTATCAGTGAGCATAATATCAGCACTAAAGTGTTTTAACCACTTTTCCCAAATTCCTGCAAACCCCACAGATTGGAATCTCTTAATCGCATGAGGTGGCACCCACCCTTGGAAGGAAAATAACCATTTCATATCCGAGTACACCTCCATGCCCATATGCACCCGGCACGATTCCTCCCATGAACCTGTCTAGCAAGCTGATATTCTTCGTACTCCGGCAGGATAACTGCAGTTTTATCGCATTCTTCCAGATCTTTCAAGAAAAACATTTTCTCTGCAGGTTTCCACCTGCTCATCGTAGATATCACGTTTGAGAATTGAAATCGGGTTCGCTTAATTTTCTTAACAATGCCTGGATATATTCCAGTCGAATTGAGAACACCCAATTGAACCAGTCTGAAATTATCTACACCTAAGCTTCGTATTTCATGTGAATCCCTAACAATCTCGAAATGATCTGTTCCACTATGCTGTCCTGCGCCAGAAATTTGATTCATTGTGTTAAAAAGCAGATTGATTTCTGACGTCATGCAAATTAAACTTGGCTCCACGTCTAAAGCCACAAGTCTATTTTCGGGACAAGGAATGGGAAGAAAAAAATATATGGACCTACCATCGAGACCTGCCAGCCTTGCAATTATAGTGAAATTGTCCTTAACCAAATCCTCCAGCTTATCGTACCGAACAGGTTCCCTAAGAAGAACCATTTTGTAAACATTAGTACTTTTGTATGCATAACTCAGAACAATTCCCATGATAAGGAATAGTCCAACAGCTACTCGAGTTTGAGAGAATCCAAAGAAATTTGCTGGGAATGGATCTCCCTGCTCCAACTGTACTTTGACAAGTGAGATAAGATAGTAAATGAACTTGTTGTTGGAGTCTCTGAAAATAAAGAGAAGCAGAAAAGTTGTGGCGATAATACTTAAGCAGAAGCTTATCCAAACCGGAGCTGTGAACACACTGGTTAGTTCCCGAAACGAATAAAGCTTTTTTCCTCGACTGCCGCAAGCTATGAACCGAAGGGTATTGGCCGGATCTCTGATTGGATTTCGGGAAAAATAAAAATCCTTCAAGATTGGAACGAACTCCAAACGAATCACATATTTCGAATTATCCCGGTAGTGCCGTGTGGAGTCGTAAATTGTCGAATTGCCCATGAGTCGGAGCCACAGTTGAGCATACTCACATGGGATAATATCTTCTCCAGCACATCTGTAACTTCGGAGTTGTGACAAGGTGGAAATTAGTTTGGTTAGGTTTATCATCTTCTTAAATATGTGCTCACTCCATTTCGAACCAAGTTTCAGGGTATCTGGATCCCAAATTAATTTGATAGAGTTCGGCGGGAATAGGAGTTCTCTTATCTCCACCCATGTGTTCGGAATTGTGGCGAGGCTGAGGATAAATACGTAATTAATGGTCCATGTTTATTTTTACAAAACGGGTAGACTTGTATAATCTTCATGGCTTCCAAATTCACCCTTTCAGTCGAGAAATCTGAATCTTGCAATTGCTTTACAGAAAATGTGAGAAATGCATCATTGGAAATTGCAAATAAGTACGCAATGATCTTGCTAACCCACAGGTCCACAAGTTTTGCAAAATTAATGTCCTTGAAGGGAACAATTAGAATGTTCAGATAGGGAACTGCAGATGCCATGGAATGTTTGCTATTTGTCCGAAATCTTTGCATAAATATTTTGGGGAAAACTGAGCCTTTAGCAGCTGTAGTAAACTGGGATATTTCTTTAATTAGTTGGAATTGAGGATAAATTGCAAAGTGAAGTTGGCAATTCCATGACTTAACTTGGCTCAGATATTTTGTGGAGTTTATACGAACACATAAATCCTCTGTCACAGCGCCCCTCCACAAGATATCTGGAGTGTTTGCAAGGAAATGAGGGAAATATGGTTAAGTTTAACAATAATTAAGATTGTGGCAGCGCACCACGATACCTCATAAGTTGGTTTTTGCCAGGAGTAAGTTTTCTTGATAACGAAATCCGGCTTCCGAACAATCACGGGGTTTTGCATTGGTGGTAAATTGACTTTTGCAAAGTTGTCAAGAACCCCCAAACTGTTTCCAGGGGAAAGCAGGGAAATAATTTGGTCAAAGTTTGAGTTGGATAATTAAGGAAGTGAGAGAATTCTTTGTTTTACGCCAATTTGAATATTCTTGGTGGAATGCTTGCACCTCTGGAGTTTCAGGAATGGTGGGTAGGTCAAGGGAAAAGTAGGAAATATTTGCACTACAGCCCATTGCAAAGGATAAGGTAAACAAAAATTCCTAACAATTATGTCCAAAAATGTTAAAAATTTATGACAAAAAATATTTCTGACTGAACAAACCTATTTTGCAAAGAGTTGCATGAGTTCCAATTAAGCTGCAGAATTTGTAAGTGTGCTAAAATGACAAAAAAAAAACTCTTGGATATAAAATGCTCAAACCTTTCTAGCATCATTAAAACACTCACTATCTGTTCATACGACCTTCTTCATATGCAAATTTACCTATGTGGATTTAACTTGTAATTTGACAAGTAATACGAGACTATGAAGAGATTATCTAATTTTTAGTTTTCAAGGGCTCGCAATTGCAAAATGTATATAATTACTTAAAAATTACAATACATAGTACTTTCGCAATTTATTTGCACGTGTTGCTATCACACCGTTTACATTTCCGTGTGGATTTCATCATTTACTGAGTGAACCTGACTGGTAACAAAAGGTTTATGGGATTTCAATTGATTTCTAGTTAAAAATATATCAGCTGCCTATATATCTTACCGTTGTAAAAATCTTGAACGATTGCAGCGCTCAATGTGCTCAACATCCATTAACAGAATGTCCCACACTGAAAAAAAGCTTTCACCACCTATGCTACTTCTTATCAGATATGCTTGGGTTACAGGATAGTCGATGGAATTATCAAATTTATGTCAAAATAGCAGTCCAGACGAAAATGTTTAAAATATTTTCATGTATGGAATTGAAATTAATGCCATCGTCAAAATGTTGTTGTATTGCATTTACGCCTTCTC
>JAHZNF010000656.1:0-14014 GCA_027744215.1 Troglopedetes dispersus
TTTTTTTAATGTTTCAGGAATTCACATCAAAATCTGCCAAAATGTTGGAAAGTACGTTCAGAAGTTGTTGCGACAGCAAGATGTTAGCTTCAGTAAATTCAAATTCTATCACATCACAACATCGGAGGAGAAGGGGACTAATCAGTAGAACGCTATGGACGTCTAGTACGTTGCTTACCATATTCCTTCATTGTATCATCCTAGTCATCATTTCACAGGTAAAGAAATCGTTTAAATTATTGTAATTTTAACGGGTTTTATTATGAACTTGATTTTAACATTTGCTAGTTTGCATGATTTCTTTTGCAAATAAAAGGGCTTTCATTAAATTGATGCAAATAAATATATAAAACAATCAAATGCATCAAAAGCTTTCATGAAGAATTGAGAAAGCAATTAAGTACTTGGCATGCTGAAAACACACTTACTTTGATTACTTTAGAGCAGTTTAACAGAAAACGAAATGTATTATGGTTTTGTTCGTGTTCATTTTCCTTGTCCCTGCTGATTACATCGTCGCATTTACAAATGTAATATTTTTGGTGTGATGGTACTTGAAGTGAATGATCATGGCTCCACTGCCCCAGAACCACTTCAATTATTATCATCATTTTTGAAGGTGCACCTTTTATTATTCTGTTTTCATTTTTCACAAACTTCCTACTTGAAACAACAACCTTAAAACTTGCAATTGTTCCTCCAGTACAAAGAATCTTCTCTTTTTAGTAAATAAATAGAGTAAAAATCTTATTTTAGATTAGGATCCATTTTGCAGAGGTTTGGCATGCTTCCACTTGTACTATGCTACGATACAACTACATACGTGTGGTAATGCAAGAATTTGTCAGACAAACATGGTAAAATGACGGCGAAATGGAAATGCCCATTATACTCTTTCTGTTAACAATACTGTTAATTGTCTCTTGATCCAACAATACTCGGTTTCTATTTCTCTTGAGATGCACACACCGTATTAGATAAGCATAATGCATATATACATTTCTGCCATTTTAATTCAAAGCCTGTAGTACTACACGCATATAGTACTTCTCATGTTGCGAAAGTAAACATCTCAAAGAAAATTACTGAAATAAAAACTAGGATGAAAAAAAGAAGAGACAGGGCAGAGCTTGTTAATAATAATGTGTCTGCATGTTTTACGCGTAAGTCGAGGGAAAAGGAAAAGAAAAGGATCCGTGTCTAAAAATGCTAATGAAATATATACATAAATGCCTACGTGTTCATTATAATAATATTCACTCACACACAAAACAACAATCCAAAAAAAATTCAATCCATTTCTTGAGGGTATCATGATCATCATTTTCCTCTTCTTCACGACTACTACGACGAGATATTGAAGATGATTATGATGGCTACAAAGCGGGGAGTGCACACAAAAAACAGCAGTGCATCAGCAGCAACCCACAAAGATCCGACTTTTCCTTCCTTTCTTTTTACTACAACGTAAAATGCAAGTCTACCTTATTCTCACTCACACATCCTAATATTATGCAGATAAATATTATTATTATTTTCATCATAAATGCTGAGTTTAAGTTGAGGTGTGCATCTCTCTGATTTATATTTTGGATTTCATATTTTTTTGCTCATGTGCCCACTTCATGACTGACTTGTTAGGGATCTAAGAAAAAGTAAAAAAGTAGTGCGACTTATATTGTAATCGGATAGTACAACAACCATGTTGATACTGAGCATTTTCGGTAATAATAATGACAATATCATATTCCTGGGTAGATGTGATGATGACGGTGATAAAGTTGAAGATAATGTTGAGCAAATATACAAATGCCAAAAAGTGGGTCAACATTTACACGAACGGTTGAAGATTTCGTTGCGTTTATGTATACGCATGACAGTTGTCATTAAATATAACGTATGAGATTTTCAGTGCATGCATCTCAACAAGCAACACACACAACGATCTATTAAACCGTCATTCCCGTCTTGTCATTTTTTCTCTTCTTCGGAAAAAAAGATAAACACCAGTCATAGTCGTCATTGTCATCATCATCATCATGGCATTGGCAATGACACTGTGGGTTCGGTGTGCGGTAGTGATGGCGTAGTAGAGAAACACTAAAATCCTGCTGTTGTTGCAAAAAAATATCCTCTCTATCCATTTTTCTTCCTTTTGTACTTACCTATGCATGGTGCATGTGCAGCACGGCGTGTAGTTTCATTAGCTAAGTTACTGAACAAGAATTAAAAAAAGATTGCAAAGTGCGTGAAAGACCTATGGGTAGCTGGTAATTCGAAATGCGGGCGGTCCATGCTTTTAACTGGGATGAATGAATTAGTACTAAGTAAGAGTAATCTTGAAGTGTCTCATCAAGATCTGATGGCGGCGACCAAAAGTAGAATTGTTTATACTGAGGCTTATCTCACAAGATGGATGACAAGATTTTTGCACAAGAGACGTTTTTTTTTTGCGGTGGTAGCGAATATCTTCGAGGTGCGAGCATAAATTACAATTGTGGCATACTAACTACATTTTACTGGTCTACAGTCCGCTGTCACTCGTTACAGACTGCCCTTTCTTTTCCTTCGCTGGCGGGAGAAAGAGGATGTTTGTTTTCTTGGGGCGAAGAGAAAACGCTGCGGTTTTCATCTGACAGGACAAGTGCGAAAGGAGATTTTTCTGTGAAAAATCGCAATTCATGTAAAGTAAATTTTTTTGATGCGCTGGCTTAATAAAAAAAGCCGCAACATACTCTCATTTTCTAGAAAATATTCGTGATATTAATTAATTTGCAATCAAAATATCTTCCAAAAGCAAAATCCTTCAGAAAGGCGTGCTTTTTGCATTTGGTCGTCTAATTTGAATTTTTTAAAACATTACAGCCACACCGTGCATGAGTATTCTTATTTATATCCGTCAAAATCCAACATAGTAAAAAATTGTATTGACGGCGATGGTACCAACGCGTTTGCACGCGTATGTTTAGAAGAAAGAATGATAGCGAAACTGATTGAGAGCGTAAAAGGGGTACTTGAGTTTTAGTGTCATCCTCAATCAAAGGAAAAAAGTAAAATTCAAATGAGCAGTTCAATTTTGGTTTTTTCAAAAGTTGCCAACGAAGGTACAGATACCACTTCACGTCCGGTTGATCCAATTACTCAACACCATAACTAAATAAATATCATAATTTAAAAAGTCATTCAAATGGCTCATTTTTTAGCAACACGCCCATCACTATCACCAGTCATCTTGCATGGTAGATCTTGAGGATCTCATATGACGTGTTCGAGAAGAACAACAATGGAAGCACTAAAGGAGTTGCTCTTTAAATCTCGGTTTCCATTAAATAAATCAAAAGTCAAAACACTCTCTGCTGACGTTGAATACACATTGTTTTGCTACCGTTCAAAGTAAAATGTGCGATTAAAAAGGAAAATCGAATTTCAATTTCTAAATAATCTTAGTGTGCTTAGCGTTTGTATAACCACTCTCCGACCGCTAAACTCGCTGCACTGATTAAATTTGCATGCACAGTAGACCCAATTCAATAATCCTTGTGCGATTTATGAATAACTTAATGACAAAAAACTTCATATTCACAATATGCCGCAATAATGATGCACTGTGGAGTTTCACATTTGAGTGTGTGTACACACTCACCGTCAAGCCATTTCGCAATTATCCTACGATTCACGACAACATCGTCGTTCGTTGGTGCGATTCATCTAGAACAATTGGATTAGCGAACTTTCTCCCCACCCCTGAATTACATTATTATATGATGATTGCAAAAGATGCTCGCAACAATTGCCTCACAAATGAAGTGAAATAGTAGTAGTAGTAGTCACAATCACATTGTTCAGTCACACAGTTTATAGTTTGAAAAGGGATTAAAGTTGCATTTTAATGTATGCATTGAACGCTTTTTGCAGATTCAAATTGAGCTTCGTCAAAATGCAGAGTGAGTGAATCATTCTGAGTTTGAGCAGAGTGCGGAGCACTTTCTTTTGGGTTTCTCTATTCTCCATTAACATTATTATTGCTTCTGTTTATTTTTCAACATAGCTTTTATGAAAGCCACAACTATAATATAACACCAGTTATATTGTCGTGAACGGGGGTAGGATGAGTATAGTAGTACATATTTATAGTATAGACTTTAAAAGCTTTCTGTAAAGTCCATTGTTGTGTTTGCTGTCATTAACTGTCAGTAAATAAATAAAACTCCAAAAGTCATTCACTGTCACTAATAAAGTCAGGTGTATCTTTGTGAGTCGATACATAATGGGAGCGGAGGAAACTACGGGTATATGAATCCTAATTCCGTATGACACGTTCCAATAAAAATGCATGCTGATGATATCGTGTATTAACCTGAAACGATTAGTTAATGGAATTTACTTTGGGGTTACAATTCTTAGGACAATCTTATATTTAATTCCTATTCGAACGCAAATACATGACTCAATTAGTGCATGTACGTGTGGTGCCTGGAAGTTTGTACGTTGTCCACAAAACTAGGACAGCTCTAATTCCAGCCTTGCTGACGAATTCTAATGCGAGTCAATGGACTTTTTGAAATACTCCATTGGACAGATATTGGTGGCGGGCACGGAGAATATACTGTTTGATAAGAGCATTTGCCAATACATAAGTTACAGCGATCGTCTCAGTATATTTATAAAAGGGCATAGTAGAAACGCTTCGTACCATTTAGGTTCAAACGTTGCAACATGTTAGTATGTAAGTTTGGCCCGGATATATTTATCCGGGGTTTCTCTTTAACTTACAGAAGTTACTCAAGTAGCTTCGATGTCATCTGCATGCCAGTCCTGCTGGGGTTTATGCTTTTTATGTTACAAGTGTACTCTGCACCTAACTTTTGCGAAAAGATGAAGTTCATTCTTGAAACAAGAATTACATTAGTGTGATATTAAGGTACATTAAAAGGCATGCACGAAATAGTAAGTATGAAAAAGCGAATGCATGAAATATTGCACTCTGCATCCAATGCAGTTCTTTTGCTCTTTGAAATGATGCGATGTGAAGTCAGTTAAAAGTGTTTGCGACCATATCTCTGTAGCTGGGTATAGGAATGGATACATGTAGATGACCCCGAAATTCAGTGAAATGTGAATGATGGGCTAAGAATGTAACGAAAGAAAACGATCCATGGCTCATGTTCACATATAATATTTTCTTACTATGGATTTGCGAATTTGCACAAGTTTCTGCATTAATCAACTAAATATTTCTAGCATAACTCGCAACATTCACTCATCATCAACAAGAAAGAGGAAAAATGTATACTATTATAAATTTGACTTGAGTGACTGACTGACTGACTGACTGAGCGAGTTGCATTCATTTTAAAAAGTAACACTACACATAAACTCCAACAAACACATTGCATTTGATAAACAATTTACGCGTACAAAGAGCTTAGAAAAATACTACATAAACACCAACAAAAGCTAAAAGGAGATGCTTGATTTATTTATTCATCATATCGGTGTACAAGAAACTACATTGTATTTCTTTTAAAGTGATGCGTGGACTAATGTGGAGGGCAACTGCATTAAAAATTGAGCCGTGCGCACATCTTCTATGGTATATTCTCTCATTTTCTTCTTTAAGACGGGCTACTATTTTTATAAATCCGCTGATGAAAAAAGATGATCCACATTGATTACAAGATTTACTTTTTTATTTTTTGTATTTTATTTGGTTCTTCATTATAAAGGGAAATGCAACAACATCATCATCTTGTTTAGAAAATTTACAAAATGTTTGAAACTCATTGAGTGAAACAATTTTTTCGAGATGAGTACGCGCACACTCCTGTCGAAATAAAAAAAGGCTGTGCTGTTATGTGTACTAGGTTATTTGGCAATAAAAAAGCCAATTTATTTGGTGAAATACAAAACTTCACATTTTGTATTGTATAAATCGAAGAAAAGATACTCTTTGTTGTTTCCTTTAGATCCTTCGGAGGAATTCTAGTGGGTTTTGCATCTATTTAGTATTCACTTAGGATATCAGTCGAATCTTCATTACGATTACAATCTGCCGGCTCCTTACGATGTAAAGGGCTTAATTAAAAGGTCTTAACAGAGGATTCGTGTAAGAGAATTTCTGCATTATTACGCGGATGTTCATATTAAAACCTATGCGCTGTAAGTTTTTCTAATGCTCTTTTCCTCTTTTCATGTATATTAAGCATTTCGAAATAATACTCTCTTCAGCTAACGTCATTTCCTTGTTCTATTAAAAATTCATACACATTTTTCATCTTGGTTGTAAATACGCATCACGCTGTGCCCTTAGCTGAGTCGGAGGAGTGAAACAATTGAGTAGAAAATTTACCTGTTCACTCTAAAAAATACGATCCTGTATATATGTATATATTTCTAGTCGCTTCACGCGCAGCGAGAATTGGATTATGAAAAGTATTCATTTTTCGAAGATGCATCCTTTTAATTAGTATGTAATGGTTGCTGAAGGAGTTGAGTACGTGTAATTAGTGGTAGCAGAGGATATGCAAGAGAAGCCATCACAGCCAAAAATCACCACCGCGCACCGTCATGATGATGGTTAGTCCTTCGTTTTACATTATAAGGTCAGTTTAAGTACTTCAGGGCTTAAAATAAGACAAACAAATAGTTTCGAATAAGTATAAAGTTCGCCCATGTGGTTTGAAGGCAGAGGGCTACATTAAATGGTACACTTAACAATAACGATGTTGTGCATGTACGACTTTTTGGATGTGGAATGCCCTAGACCGCAAAAACGAATAATAATAATGTGTAAATGTACATATGCATTTTATTTATCTATTTATGTTTGTGTGCTGTGTAAGCAGGTGCGTAGAAAATATGAAATATGAACATTTGCGACTTCTGTTTGAAGGTAAAAATGCATACTGCAAAAAATATATAGGCATAAGAAACAGAGACTCATTCATTTTCCACTCTAAACTAGAGTAGCAGACAGACAAATCTCTATAATATTTGTCCTCAATGCTTTTCAGTGTACAAAATACATGATTACCCAGTGGCAGATTTTTATTATATATTTTCTGCCTGCACAACGTGTGCACTATATGTATTAAGGCACACACACACACACAGAAGAAACATTTATCATAAATTACTTTGTTGGTTATGTTTCATGGTATGTTTTACCAAGATGATGCATCATCATTTACCTACAGCGAATTATAAGCGGTTGGTGAGGGGAGTTTGAGAAACCCTAGGTTTTGCGTTTTTACGAATGAACGGAATGTATGTTAATGGAAGTTTGCTTGCTAATGAATGCTCAGGGCTGAAGACTGATGAAAATTTGTTTGCGGTTGTAAATGGGATGATGACAAAATTCGTTTCGTCTTCTTGCAGGTTGCCACATGTGACAAATCACCTTCAAAAAATATTCAAGATCAGATAGCAGCTGAAAATCGGATTGGATCTTTCCCACCCGGAGGAGACGAAGCGTGGCCAATTCAGGCGCATCATGACATGCCACAAATTAAAATCCTTCAGGTTCAATGCGAGAAGTCGTACATGAGAGTAAACATTGAATTTGATCGTCCCTTTTACGGAATGATCTTCTCGAAGGGACACTACTCTGACCCAGTGAGTTTTAGTCATACTACTACTGACAACAGTAGATAGTTTTAGTCATCAGCCTTACTACCTAACACACATATGCTGCAAATGTGGGCAATGATAAACCGGTGTTTATATAGTATATAACAAATGGTTCTAAGTAAACATTATTTATTTTTTTCAGCATTGCGTTCATTTGGCTCCTGGCTCCGGCCACTTGAGTGGGACATTCGACATCTATTTGAATGCCTGTGGCATGACTTCGTCTGCCAACAACAATGGCGGGTATGGGCCGGCTCCCTCCGGGACCTTCATAGAAAATACCATTATCATTCAGTACGATCCACTGGTTCAGGTTAGTGAATGAGTGTACGTTAGTTAGGTAATAGAATAGTGAAAATGATTTGTCGAATAAGGTGCATACAGGAAAAGGTAAACATTTTATTTAGGTTCTATGTATTCCATTACATATAAAAAATTACATGTTCACTATTTTTAGTAAATGTCGTGAGTACTAATTACATATCAATGTATTTGTTTTTCAGGAAGTTTGGGATCAGGCGAGGAAGCTGAGGTGCACATGGTATGACTTTTACGAGAAGTCTGTAACTTTTCGCCCCTTTCAAGTTGACATGCTCCACGCCGTCACCGCCAACTTTCTGGGAGACAACCTGCAATGCTGGATGCAGATCCAGGTATAAGGATGCCCCATAAAATGAAATGTCTGTCTGTGGAATGTATCGAGTTGAAATTTTCACTTTTATTTTCGCTGGTTTGCCTAACACTTTTGCAAGAATTCTGCATGTTTGCATGTTGCTTGCAGCAGAGAAAAGCGAACAAAATCACATTCAAGTTACGCAAGACGGTGGGTCTTATAAAAATCTTTTTACTGCTTTACAGATCCAAGAGTTCCATTGGGGGCATTTTCAGAAAATAAGGAAAAGATTGCTGGAACTCCAGTTCCCCAAATCTCCGCTGAAGATGAGCCTGAAACAGCTCAGAGTATTCAAACGTCTCAGAAGCTTCCACCTCCACCCACAACGCAAGCCCAGAAAATGCCACCACACGGACTACATCCTCCGCCACCTCCTCCCCCTGGTTTCAATAAGCAACACGGCAGACCCATGCCACCACATCCAAGCCACGTTATGTTGCCACCTCCACCACGTAACCACGCTCCAAGCTATCCAAATGTTAAACGTGAGGGCACTATTGCAGATGCGGTCGAGGAGGAGGATGACGAAGAGGAGGAAGAGGATGAGCGCGAACCTTCCTTTTCCGCTTTGGGTGGGAGACCAAGATCTGTGGACTTTGAGAAGCTGGAGAGGCAGCAGAAACAAACCCAGGAGCACAGCAGAAAGCAACGTTCTACCTTTAACGATCCCGAAGATAAGCACTTTGTTGTTCGTATCAGTCATGTTTACAAGCGGGAAGCTCAGGAAATGACTGATGTTGAAACCACCAGAGTGATTCAGGTATGCTTAATTACTAATGGACATGATATTTAATATACATATGCCGGCAATTTGAGCACTAAGTGAAGTTTTCTTGTCTTTGAAAAGGTGGTGGCTCCAGGAGATGTGGCCTTTAATTTAGGTGGAGCTTCCAATGCCACGGCAGAATCTGTCGTGATCGAAAGCACCAATCGATCCGACATTGACGGAATTTGTATGTCAGTGTCATCCTTCGTTGGAGGACTTGTAATGCTTCTCCTCCTCCTTGTAGTGGCTTCCCTTGTGGCTGCTTTCCTATTCGTTCGCGTTCGCTCAATTCATAGGAAAACTGCCATTTTTGCTGGTGGGTTTGATAATCCCGACTACCTAAAACACCAACCAGGAACTAACTAGACAGCAATCCACATTCAATAAACCCATTTCCTATGAAAGCATCCGATAACAATTAGAATTGTTTTTCATCATCACCTATTATCAGATATTGCTTAATTTCATATATGGAGTTTTGAGAAACCCGTTTTCTTTCCCATGGATTGATAATTTTCATGCGGAACATGATGCAAGTATTAATTCATCTTCGAAAAAATGATGACAGGAAAGGAGTATAGTGATGCCATTTACCTTTGTATTAAATAATGAACCAATTTCTATAACTCACACGGTTATATCCACAATCAAAAATTCATATTACGATTAAGTTATATAGCAATAGCTGCAGGACTAGGTCAATATTTTATATGCATGTAACTTAAAAAGATCCAAGCTAATAAGATATAAGGTTATGCTTATGATTAAGAACACAGCTTTTCACCAGCTGGACAAAGAATCCAAGTTGAGCCTATAATTTGTCATCGATGAAATGCATAAATTATATCAATATCGCCAAGTTATGTTCACCGAGAGAACTTACATGTACTATGCACTTTGGAAAAAGAAACTTTTACAACACTTTTCGAATACCGTACATCGTGAAATACATTTTAGTTTGTAATTTCTTAATTTTTTAATTAGGATACTTGATGCTGAACGCCTGATCTGACAACTTTTTATAACCCTTGTCACTGCACCAGTACTGCAGTAGTATTGTAAAGCATATTTTTGAATGCTAAAATACAGTGGTGGTAGTGGTTTATATATTAAAGTTTCTTGTTTTGTTTTTATTTTTGTATTGACTTGTAATTGTAAGGCTACTTTTTGTAATTATTCCAGTGGCTACTAGCTTAGAATTATAATTTTGAGGGATGATGGAAGAGATTACGAGAGTGTACTAGCATTTTTAAGAATACTATTTATAAGTACTGATGAGCATGTTTAAAAAAGTATTTAGTTAAGGAATTTGTGTGACTTTGCTGAATGGCCGTGACCGCATAAATGGAGAAAAAGAAGGAATGATTCATATTATGCTTATTTAATGTTTTTCTTGTGGATGTGAGCGTGAATGAATACATGTCGTGTTGGCTCAAAGCAAAACATACTACTATAAACATGCAGGTAATAAATTTATTGTAAGTGCGTAATCTTGAAACCTAATTACTTGATGGAATCAAAGTGGAAAGTTTGAATAAATTATTTTAATAGAAAATCAAATTTGTTCACCTATTTAGTATTAATATTAATGAATTCACATGAAGAATAGGCGAATTTACGCTGAACGGATAATTTTTTCAGAGAATTGCATCCAAACAACAACTTTTATGGATCATAATGTGAACCTTCCATATTTGCATAAAACGGATTGTAACCAAAATTAAAATCAGTGGTGGTGGTCAATAATAAATGGTTTATTATTATATTGTTATAAAAACAAAAATATTTGATGCACATAGTTCATCATTGTAATGTAATTAATTAGTATGAACAGAAATGGAAAGCTCGTAGTAAGTTCACAAATGTGGAGCCAGCTTTCTTTCCCTAGTATTGCACATAACACAACATGTCAAGGCATCTATAAATAATCTCTATCTCCCATAGCCCTCTGTTGGTGGACCGTACGATGATGGAGGTGGACCATACGACGGTTGAGGTGGAGGTCCATAGCTTGGCGCCGGTGGCGGTCCATATGACGGCGCTGGTGGCCCGTACGAAGATTTAACAGGTGCAGGACCATAGCCGTAACCTTTGTTCTTAGGTATTTTCTTCAGCAAACCGGGTAGAAGTCCCAAGGCGGCCAGCTTAGCTATGATAACTTTCTTTATTAATAACTTTTTCTTCTTGATGAACCGCTTTTGTCGATGATGTCCCAGCGCTGCAGGAATAGTTGGGACCGAAAATGGCGCAGATTCTAGAGCTTGTTCTGTTAATGACTGAGTTTGAACGTCAGAATCTGTTGGTTTTTCTTCACTTGTAACGCATGAAAGAAAACTTGACAGCACGATGGCTATCCATACGAAAACCTGAAAAAATTAAACAAAACAACTGAAACTCGAGTTCTTTGGCTAATCGCTTTCATAAACGATTGAAACTTCTTACCCAGCCACAGATCCTCATTTTTATAATATTTGAACTCTAAAATGGAATTTCAGAAATGTAAAATATGGCACCAGGTTCCTACTGTAAGAAAAAAACTTGTAACTATTGCAGCCAATCCCATCGACAAAATACTTTGGTCCCTCTTCATTTCTCAGCCTATTTATATCCGCACACATTGAAAGAAAACTACTTCTTTGTCAACAAAGCTTGTGACGAAAAAATTATTTATGCAAAAATTTGTGCAATTTGACCATGCCCAAAATTTACACCTGCTGAATGGATTTATCACAAAGGGTATATGATACGATGAAATGAAGAAGAGAAGGTGGACTGATATTCCCTGAGCACATGAGCAACACAAATTAACCACATTCAAAGTCTGAGCATAAAAATTACAAGTATAAAATAACGGTGGCTTGTAGTTTTAAACATAGACTGACATCTGCCCAAGTATCCATTACATAACATAAGAAAAAGTAACACTTTCATTGTGTTGAAGGACACCTTATTATCAGTTATTTCGTTATTTTTTTTCGTTCGCTAACTATAAAGTACATAAATTGCCACTGGTAAACCTATTTGTCTTTGTTTGCTACTAGAGAATTTGAGGGTGGAAATCTTTTATTCATCTGTGATGTCAACTGCGACATGACATCTTATGATCTTATATAGGTATTTAAAATTTTGCAGACCTACGAATTTGTCGAAATACCAGGCGGGCCTATATTGGAAAGCTTCGATAAGTTTATTTTGTCGTTTATGGGTAATTAGTACCATTTTCTCATTATGCAATGTCTCTTGACTTTTGAAACAGAAATCGATGCATACAAACGTATTAGTTACCAAATGTAATAATAATAAGTAAGTACAGAAGCATATGGTTTCGACAATGCCTTTTGTAATCTAACAGGACACTGACTGAATAATATGTTCCAAATATTACAAGAATTCTAACAATCAAGAAACATTAAGGCAGACAATCCAGCAAGCAGGATTCAATTGTAGTCACTGTCTTGTTCTTTAGTTAAATGCATAAAATCCAGAAAAATCATTCACCATTGGAATGTCGGACAGGATTCAAAATTTCAGATAGATTTAAGATATACCACAAGCGTATATTTCTCCCTAGAACTAAAAATTTGTTTGTGTATGATGGCTTCATATCCACGCTTTGACTGAAAAAATGTTAATTCGTTGTGAGACAAAACACCAATTCGACGATTTGATGTATGTAGCTAAGTTTTGTGAAGAGAGAAAATCTCTCACTCGAATATTCGTGAATAAAACCAGAGTGAGTATGCACTTGAATATTTCAACGAGAAAGGTTCTCAAACCAACAGCATCCTTTACATTACAAAAAGTTACCTGTACGGAACCTCTCCTTGCTAACTACCCCTTCCATACACAGGGAAACAACTAATCAGTATAATCGATGGAATCATGGCTTTACCATCTGCTGTGAGACCGAAAGAAATCGAAGAAGAACTACTGAAGATTCTGGAATTAAGGAAACAGGAAAGGGAGAGACTGGAAGAAGTTGTACACACGTCAGAGACTTTTCAGTGCGCTATTTCGGACTGGTACAGCAAGCTCCCTCAATGTAAGAAGGCGGAATTGACTCCAAAAGCGCTCAAAAGGAAAGCACTAGATGTTTGTCAAACATACGATCTGGTGTATGAAAGGTTGCCGCTCAATTGGCTAGAGAGACTTCAGAAAGAATGCAATTTGAAATTACACAAAAAACAGAAAAAGGTAATAACTACATACAACCCATTACGGAAAGGTCATTTTGTCAATTAAGAAAATATCGCATTGTTCTTGATAATTAATTTCTGGGGGTTCGAAACAGTTGAAGGAAAGCCAATCAAAACCGAAATGCAGGAAAGGAAGAGGAGAAGGCGAAGCATCAACTGCCCTACCTTCAACTGTAACCAGTGTCTCCAGCAGGATCCACACAAGGGGAAAGAAATTTGTGGACCTGTCCAACAATCCGCCTCCACCATTCTGGCTGGCGGCGTATGCACAGGGAGTTACCTTGCCTCGTGTTTTGAGTGTTTATTCAGCAGAGGATGTGAACATAATTTACTATGACTACGCACCAAAATTCAAGGTATGAAAGCAACAATTAATTGAACTTGTTGACATACACATTGTATTTTCATATTTGAATTGGTTAAGCCAAAAGTATCTCTTTTTGTTTCATTGTTGGTGTTGCATGGTAATGTCATGTCCTTGCAGGATTGTTTTGAAAGAGAAATGAAGCTGACGCCTCAACCACGGATTTCATGTACCGCATTGGAATAACCGGTGTTTTAAAATGTCTTCCAGTTTTTAAATGTCCTGATATTTTAATTCCGCTTAATTAATAATCTGACTAATTTTTATCAGTACTTTTAGCTTCAGATCAATGACGAATATGCTCCTAGTATTAATTCAGGATTCGTGATGTTTTATTGTATTATTCACACATCTATTTAAAATACTTTTTCCAAGCACACAAACAC
>JAHZNF010000657.1:0-12384 GCA_027744215.1 Troglopedetes dispersus
TTTTTATGACGTGATCAATCATCCAACTTGCATTTTGATGGGACCGAGAATAAAATATGCATAATCAAGTTTCCTTGTGTAAACCTTACCCGAGTCGGTTCCTGCGTCCAGAGGATCCACCTACGGTGAGCCACCCAGACAAAGTCATGCATAATATGAAAAGAGATGGAGGCAGAAAGGCAAAATATTGTTATCAAGTATTCATCATTTCCCTTCACTCAAAATGCCATAAAAAAGTCGTAATTAAGGATAACTACATATTAAACGGAAATGTACAATATGGATTGGTTTTGTTTCTAAATGCATTTATATTTTACGGAGTATAAATACATGTTGGAGGAAAGTAAACGTGAATTGGCTACCTCGAGTGTGAAGCTATCTATCCAGCGTCCATTTGAACATAAATCGTAGCTGTCAATACCAATGAACCAGTCGGGGGAAGGAACCACTCGGGAAATGAGAGACACCTGAAATAAAAAAATTTCCAAACTTTAACCTCTTCATTGGTTGAAGATGCCTGAAGTGGAATGGCACAGTTGAAACAGTCGGTCCTTAAAAGATCACGGAAGCTTAATGACAGATTACTTCGAACATGTTCTCTTACGCTCCCAGTATTATCCTTGAGTTAATTAGCATTCTGAAGGGCAATGAGCAATTAAAATGAATTTGACGAAAAGAGGCACAGCGAAATGTTCTCATAGAAGAGCATTTTCCTGTCATCCCTTATAAAGATTTATTTTTGTGCCCTTTTAGAGGAAAATGTGTTCAAAAAATATTCTCCTTCATTCTTGAGCACCCCGCTAGCTACCATGTGCTTAATTACAGGTTCTAGTAATTATCAAAAAAGGACAATTACTACACGTGATCAAGTGGGCGTCACAACAAAACATTCCAGGGAGGTGACTAACAACGCTTTTGTTGGCAAAAACATATACTCTCGTCTAACCACCCTCATATTTTATAGCCGCACGTTACAACAATATGAACCTGGTAATTTGAATGATCAATGTTTGCTCTTGTTTCAATGTGAAGGTCTTCCTCGAACATATTTGCCTCCAACAAATTTTTAAGACCTTGCAAAAAATATATTAAAAAGTCTTTCAGAGAATGTCCATTTTAGCAAGCACGTTGTCTATGTTAATTTCTGGCGTACATGGATTTCATGGTCATGTTAGTGTGAAAGAGGGGAAGTTGACTAAAAAAAATTGTTCCGCGCACCTTCATTTATCTACCTTTTCTACAATATCCCACTCCAACACGGACCTAACGTGGTGAATGGTGAACATGTTTGGAATTAAGAGAAACATGAAGTGCAAGGGAGAGCCAGAAAAAAAAAAGATTTTTAAGTGGGAAAATCTGTTCTCTAAAGATCAAACCATTTACAACAATGAAACAGGTCAATAAAAAAAAAGGAAGATGTGTGTGTGTTTTTCGTTTTCATTCATAAAAACCATGTGCTTGTAAAAGTTTACAAATGTAGCGAGTGCAACAACTTTTATGACCTGGCCAAACAAGGCTTCTTTAAATTGAGAAACATGGGACACATCACGTAATTGTTTTAAACAAGATGATCTTCCCTTTCTGATATCTGAGGCGATGGTCATAAGTATAATCGAGCATAGGAATCACGCACCAGGAAAACAAAATCACCTTTTCATGTTCACGTTTGAAGGATGCAAAGTAATGAAAAAAGAAGTTGATATTATTACGGTCGAGTTTTTTTCCAAATGAATCGTACTTCCTTTTGTCACTGATATGCGTATGTTTATGCGAGAAAGGGTAATAAGATCGTTTTCTTGGAAGGAACATTCTATCAAATATTTATTCCCTCTCTTCCACTTTTTTTTGGCAAACGAATGTATTTTTTTTTTCGATCTCGTTGATCTTGACAGCTCGTCGAGTACATCTGACGCTCCCGTCTCCGCAAAGATGCGTATCCCTTCCGACGCAACTTTTCCGATTTGGAAAAGGTGAAAGGACTCGTTATGCGAGCGACCTATACAAAAAAAATAATAAAATAAAAAAAGATGTTGATGGTTTTTTTTTCACAATTTATTATACATTTTTTTCATTTAGATTAATGTGCTTTCAACGCAATCAAAAAATACTAAAATGAGTGGTACATTTTAGGGAATTTGATCTGGGATTCTTTTCGGTTTTCACTTTGAGAATGATATTGTAAAAGTTACAATAAAAGTGTTTGATTGCATAAAAGTAATTTTTAGTTTGGCTTTTTTGGCATTTCAAACAAACTTTTATTTGTTCAATTAGCGCTCCATTTTTTATTACAGAATAACAACAGAGTAACTGCAAATTAGGAAGATAAACTGTGTTCAGTTTACGATTTAGATGAAAAAGGAGATGAGTCATTTTTGTTCTTTTTTTTATTTTCTTCTGCTGCCAAAGTCTACACATGTAATACTCCACACACACATTTTCTAGATTTAAAAAAATATATATGAACACCTACACTCTGCAATTTCAATTGAAATCAGCAGCACCGCAATCATATCGTTCGTGAACAATTTTTTTGAGTTTTTAAAGAGAAACCGTCGAGATTTGATAACCTGGCAGTGACATAATGCAGCCACTTGCACTCTTTTTGTGGGCATATGGGGATTTGCTTCTTTCAAAATTATATCCCCGATTCGGAACGGCTAGACTTGACATCGACCTGGTATCTGGCTCAACTAAAAATGGTACTGTCATTGAAACTAGTCAGGCTAGAACCATTCTAATCGTACTTCTTCCTCGAAAAAAAAAACTGGGTTACGCAAGGAATTAAAGTGTGCAAAAATGACTAAAGTGTGTCATGATTCCAGGTTGAACCCACACCGAAACAGATCATCACTGAGCTTCTGAAGTTTCACTATTTTCTTTTTGCTCAGAAGCACGTGGAGGCTTACCGTATTTGTATAATGTAATGTAATGTGATGACTAAGTTGGAAATGGAAGCAGTGAAAGCCTTTTTTAATTTCCCATTTCTCGTGGATGATTATTTTCAAAAACGGTTATAAAATGCGTCTTGCTTTTTTAACACGAAGTCACAATCTATGTTTTGTAAATGTTGGATAACTTCTGAAACTTGGGTCTGAGTGGGTATAAAAATGTTTGGTTGGATGGGATGAGACGAAAGCCAGAAGTTTGCTTCTTCACTGATTCCTCCGGAGCTGAAGTAAGTTTGTGGCTTTTTTCAGTCGCTTCGAAAATATTGCCATTAGGATATCCAAACCATGCGTTTGTTTTACATCAGATCACAAAATCTTCCACGTAATAAATCTTTCCACTTGGTGACTACATATATGCCTCTATTTAAATGCTCTCCGGAGACGGTTTTTTTTAAAATTCATTTTGTAAATTCTTCAAAACATCCATTTTGTAAATCTTTGTCAAAAAATGTATCGCCTCCACTCCTCTTTGTCCTTAATGTGCACCCCTACATATATATTGTGCTGTGGAGGAAGCGGGGAAATTTTCTAAAACAAAAATATTTTGCAACGTCCAGGCAAAATCACAACTCAATTTTAAGTGATATATTACCCGCAATAAATTTGTGATAAAAGTGAGTCATGCATAATAAATCCATTCAGTAAAGCGGCCAGTCTCAGTCAATGTTTTTGTTTTGTTTCGGATGGCTTTGGTTCATGTTACTTGGTTGGTCCATGATGCATGATGTGTAAATTGGAAATCGGCGTATTGGCTCTTATAATCTGGCGACAAAATAAGCCTTGGATAACATAATATTGTGCTTACAGATGCTTAAGCCAGATTCTATTTTATGCAGCAAATATACGTTTTCTGAGAGTGACGAAGAAAAAAATATTGAACACTTTCCCGAACCCAGATTATACGTAAGGCTAGTTTCCTTTCATTGTTTCGAATGACCACAACCAGCAAATATGGATGCAAGTCATGTCATTACATTTAAAAATGAATAAGGAAAGCGCAAATGAGTTCGAGCTATATTTCGCTACTTCGCTGATCACGACTAATTTGCGTAGGCCCTGATAATATCAGGTTGTTCAACTTGGTCGGTCACAAACAGACTCTCACAAGTGATTTAGCAAAGAGCATGGTGACAGTGATGAGACACTTGGGAAATATTTATTGAGCCAGTAATAACAGTAGAATTAGTAATCAACAAGAAAACATGCTGTTAAGGGTTAATAGCGTGATTCCCAATGAGGATCTCTTCTTTTTTAAAGAACAAGTTGACCGCCTTGTTATTTGTAAATTTTTATCCATCTTCGTCGTCGACTATATAAACACGTTCTCGGAGAAGTTTGACTTCAAGAAATTGGTTGTGTGGTTTGATGAGTGAATATTGTCGTGTGGGTATTAAAATGCTCCAAAATATGATAATCATATTCGTCAAGATATTTGAGTGAATGGGTAACGGTATAATCTCCGTCGAGGGAGTTCGTCAAGAGACAAGCAAATATGGTTTATTTGCATATTTTTTGTAAATGAGAAATTTAGTGTGAGGATGGACACGTTGTACGATTTTTATAAAGTGAGAATACGTGTCAAAATATTAGCATAAATTTAACTGTTTGTCAAAGCTGCCATGCGCAATAGCAAGGCATAGTTAATAATAAAGAGACACCTCTGCATTTCTGTTTATCATCGAGCAAGAAAAAGTATTGTCACATGCTTTTGGTTACTTATGAATCCAGCGTGAAATCACTTAAGCTAGTCACGTTCACAAGTAGGTAATTAAATTATTAATGAATACTGTTTTCATATTTCTGGTCCAACCATGTGGACATCATAAAATATTAACTAAGCAGGTAAAGGAATAAAAAAAACTCGCAGTGTCATCAGCATAATTTATTGCCTCATTTTCTCACCAACAATAAGACAAAGTAGACTTGGATTTTACTGGAACTTGGAGAGATTGCGTGCACATGTTGTGTGAGTGAGATCACCATGTCAATTATGAACTAATGGTAATAAAACTAACGTCACTTTTTCACATCATCGCCACCAAAGGAGTAATTGAATACCTTTTTCAAACTAGAAACGAACCATTGTGTGGGGAACCATATGTGGTGCATAAACTGGTAATTACTATTTTCTGCACCTTCCATCCCGCCAACTCATTTTTCTACTAAATAACTTTTTTGTGTCATTCCTTGTTGTCGATTCTCATGTTAATTACTCCTTGCATGCCATACCCAAGATTATCAATGGAGCAATTAATCACTCAATACTCATGTAATGTCATTGTGTAGTTCACAAGTCAACTAATTTTCCAACTAAAAAAATCCTCATCTATCTAAGATAATCATTAGCAGCCCACAAGTGTTGTAAAAATTAGTGAATTTTGAGCCTCCAAAAAATCCCATGGTGAGCAATAATTGTAATGGTTTCATTAAGCAAAAACCTAAGTAATTGAAAGTAAAAAGAAAAAGAAATGAAACTTGTTACCATTGTGTAAGGTGAATTAGTACCGACAAGACTAGACAAAAGAAACGTAATAATTTTGGCATCATTCATGTTGCCCTGTTGTTTTTTTGATGTCCTCTTTGCAGCGAGTTATGCGAAACTCATTAACAGTGTTACTTTAATAGGTCGTTCTACGCCTTCGCTTGACCTTGTCGCAACAAGATATAACCATGCAGACAACCATGTAGATTTACATCTTCTGGGGAAATCCGTAGATGTTGACCATTGTCGCGAAAAAAAAAATTGTTTCCTGATCACTTCATCGTCTTGACCATGTCACTCGAATGCTTGCACATTTGCATGACCAAAGCTGCACTTCTCTGATTAAACTTAATGCATTAGCAATTGTTTTCATTCATTCATACAAATTTTTCTTGAATGAAAAAAAAAAACATTTTCGTGATGCTTGCATTTGACACATTTTTTAAAGTATCATAGTGTTAATAAAAAAAATTGTATGTAAATTTAATAAAAAAAAGTGTTGGTCGGTCTCGGTCACTTGGTTTGAACCATCCCAAAAGACGACTGATGCCTCATTAATGGGCACAATGCAATGCAACATTTTTTTAACTCATGAAGGAAACAAATATAGTTAGCACAAAAAGAGACGTGAAGGCCACGTCTTGCAAAGGGATAGATCTAGAATCTTTGCATGCGTGGGTGGCTCCTGCTAAAAGATTGAAGAGGAGGAGAAACAAACTTGTAATCGGCCACATTTTTGTAACGAGGCTACCCGCTGCTTCCCTAATGTTTGTAATGAGCTGCCTTTCTACATATTTATTATAAAAATTTGCTCAAAATTGCAATGCGTCTTGCGACACGCAAGCAAAAATGCAGACAGAAAGAAAGGAGCATATTAGAAATGAGATTTAAGAGACAAAACAATCACAACGCAAGACTCTTTTGATGAATCGATCATTTCCATTTTATGAGTTACCATCAAGCAATAAAAAAAATTAAGGAGTGCAATACAAACTTATATTTTTTTGACATGGCTTGATATCCCCTGCAATTATGATTATTGTGACTATTAGTGGCAATTAGAAAATAGAATGGTTTCATGTCATAATTTTCGTTTTTTTTTCAAAGTGGCGCCCCATCCAAAAAAAGTGAAATGGAGATTATATGAGTTGTTTGCAAGGGTAATCCGCTGCCCACAGTGTCTTATCATTGCTATAAGTTATTACACAGTAAAAATAATGTAGAACATTAGTGCTCAACTGTAATTAATAATGTATTGATCGTCATCTCTCAGACTGCTCAACTTCACAAATAAAAAAAATAGTTGGCATAAAAGTTGATCTTGAACGTCTGCTGATCCTTATTCAGCGTTTGGGTGAGTCAACAACATCTCTTTGTAAACTACATTGATGATACATGTGTACCTACGTAAATACTTTGGAGAAGATTACTTCCTTACATGGACTCAGAATGGATGCACATTACATGCATATTCATCAAAGTAATTTAATGTTGCTCGAGTAATGAGATCAGATCAAAGCCAAAGTCTAGCCTTTTTTCCCCCTTTCAACCTTTTTCATCTTTTCCACCTCGCTGCGCTTTGACATGAAAACTTGTTGGACGGGAATGATGGAATGAATGAGTGACAAATTGCGATCATGATCATCAGTGAATAAACATGTGTACCATTAATAGTGCACCGCCCAATTGCAGCATGTCGTAGGAACAAAATAAACTTATGATCTGAAACGTCCCTCTTCATATCTCAGGTTGCGATCATACTGAAGATTACCTGTGCACCTTTTAGTCATGCAAATCTGATCACTTTCTCAAAAAAATAGTTTTTCAGAAAATTAACTCCCATAGATTTTTTTATGTTAAAAAAAAGTTTGCCTTTTACTAGTCAGAAGTTAACGAACCGGTAAAATTTGACGAGAGGGATTATCCTGTGCAGAAGGGCATCCTCTGAAAGTTTTCAAATCAGCTTGCCAATGTCAACCTTATAAATCCATCATGACAAAATAAAAGATGGCTTGATGCAATTAGCGTGGTTTATTCCCACCAGACACCCATATTTCCATATTCATTAATTTAGAGCAAAAAAAAGAACACAATTGCTAACAAGTTGACCCTATCCTAAATACTTGCACATTAGTCTCCGCACGTATCTTTTTTGCAGAGATTGCAAAATAAAGTATTGTGAAGCCTTTAAGATCACATATATCAGGGAATAAAAGGAAAGCAGCTGGTGTACTTTTTTTTGCAAGGAGCTTTCATCAACGACTAATTGGAGGGGAGCAGATGCAAAAGATTAGAACATGACAGGCGGGTAAGCCCACAGACAAAAACCTACTATATATTTGCAAGTGATATGACCTACCATACAATGTGCTCGTTTCAAGCTGTAGACACATGACAATTGGTATTCTTCAAAGAAACCAGCAAAAAATATGCTATGCAAGAAAACTGTCATGCACTTCATCTTCTTCCACGGGAGCTTACATGAAGGCAGAAGAGACAATAGAACTTCAAAGAACGAAAAAAAATTTAAAATTGTTTCCTGGTGGCACTAATCAGGAAACAATTTTTTGGCGGGGACTGGCTTCCTGCGGAAACGAGGATGATGCACTCCTTCTCAATTAGTAACAAAAAAAACGAGACTGGGGAAAAGGTAAAATGAGGAAAATTGATCCTCTCAGTAGTTGACCTGAGTGTGGTCCCGCTTTAATTCACAGCAAATATTATTATTCTGTAAACGAATGCGTAGCAATTTGACTCAATTAGTGGAAAGAATCTCATCCAAATTAATCAATGGTTACCCGCCAAAAAAATATTTAATCACTGTTTTCCTTCAACAAGTCATGAGCTAATTCGTATTTTGATTTTTGAGAAAATCCAAGTGTTATTTTAGCATTTCGCGAAAATTGAATGTGCGCAGAATAGTGTTTCAAAGAAATTCTGTCACTTGAAGCCTTTCTATTTTGATTTCATGTGTGCATAATACCCAGAAAGATGCATTTTTATTTGGATGAGGAGAGAAGGGAGAGAGACGCGTCAAAATTACACTTTTTATAGCGCTCACTGACAGTGTACACCACTTTTCTCTGAAAAGCAAGATATTAGTGTCCTCAAAACAACAAAATAAACATAAACTTGTGATGAAAATGTTTTTGCAACAACAAAAATATTAGGCTGCTGCGACTGCACTCATTACATAACATATTTACATTTTTTTACATCTTTCTGGGTGAAAATAGGTGGCACGATGACACGAAAAAAAATTAAAGTAGTCAAGCGTTCTTTTTATTTTTGTTTGTGTTCCTTTTCTCTTTAAAAGAAGGAGTATTAAAACTCCATTCCATTTTCTCGAACATTTTTTTGCAAGGGATTCTTTCTTCGTGCATACGATCATCGACCATCCATAGATACGTTTTTGAGAGAAGTCCGTTATTTTTTATTCGACTTCTTCCTCATCAAACCAGTTAATTTCCTTTTAGTCCTTGTTTTTATCTCCTCCTTACATTTTTCCTTTTATTACCTTTCTGAGAAGCGGAAAAGTAGAGTGGAGTGCAAATAAAAAAAGCTGATTCATTTCGGGATTGTGTGAGCGAAGCAGAGGCAGTCAATTAAATTCAGTACGTCACTCTCACTCTTTTTTTTCGCACACTCAAACACACACTCTGTTTCGCTCGTCGATCTCCTTTTTTTATTCTTCTTCAGTGAACTGGAATGTATAAAATTAATACTGAAATAAGTAGTACGAAGGGTAATAAAAGGGAGCAGAGAAGTGGCGACGTAGAACACAGAATGCAACCGCGAGATCGTAATTGAAATACAGGATGAAAACAAAGGGAAAATATCGAATGAACTTTTAAAAAAACGAGAGCTGTTATAGAGACAGACTCGGGGAGGAAATCTATTGCCAGAATATAAAAATCCTACCACGTTTCTCACCCAAAATATCGTCTTCGTAGGGAAACCTAATTTCCTAAATCTCTCCACGAGCTGTAATTAATTGCCCATTGGAATAAATATATAGGTGGAAAAGGTAAATGCATCTACATACCAATATGCGTCACCACCCTAAAATATTCCACTTGATATGTATCTTAGTGACAAGGGTAAAATGACTGAGCGGTGGAGGAAGCAGACATTCGGTGAAATTAATGCTGGTTAAGAGTGACTAGGAGTATCCCTCAGTGGATTATACAGCCTCCATTATAATATGCATTTTCACTGTGACCATTTAGCAGGAGCAGAAGAAAAGAAGAAAGCTAAGGTCCAGCAAGATAGACTTTGCTTGAGCCACTAGTTGAGAGCCTGAGTGGCATTGATGATGGTAAGTAGGTGGAATAAAAAAGAAGAGCGAAATGGAAAATGGAGGAGGAAGTGGAAGAGAAGCAAGTAATAAAAAAACGGTCTTTTTTTCGACAACATTTTCTCTCGAAAGGGTAATAATAGTAGCAGCAGTGGGCTTTTCTGGGTAGCTTAGAAGGTCGAAGGCAGGAGCGGAAGTACTTACACCAGAGAACAATAATATGCAATAAAAAAGTAACGGAGAAGTGAAACACATTCTTTGTTTTCCCTTCTCTGTCGGAATGGAGACGCTCGAGTATGTATATTGCGTCAATCCCATTTACTTTTCGCTCGGATCATTTATGGGTATACCAGAAGAGAGAGAGAGAGAGAGAGAGAGATGTGTGCTTGGGAAGATTGACTTGGTTGGTTGGAGCTAAAATGTTAACCTGTCTTCCTATTTCTCGATCATGGCAACCTGACAAGCCGATACAATAGGTTGAGTGAAGAAGTGGAAAGAAACTACACCGTGAAAAAGTGCACTTAAGAGGAAAGTCAAAATGCCACTTAATGAGCACATGTTCGCCTCTCGTCACCTTCCCGTTCACACCACTCCTTTCTAACGCAACAAAAAATATATACGCTTATCTTCCTTCTCCTTCTTTCTGAAAAACAACACAAAATGCCATCAAGGAAAGAATCGGTTATGTTGTTGGGCTTATTTATGAAGAATATGAAGTTGCAATATGATGAATATAGTATGCAAGATGAAAGATTAAAAATTAAATTTGCAAAAAAAATGGATCCAAATCATGCATAAAAAATGTCTTGCCAAAAGTTCAAACTATTGGGACATGTAACCTGAGTAAATAAGGAAGCAGCAAGGAAATTTATTTGCCAATACTACGAGAGCCTCAACAACCTGCAAAAAAGTCTCCGCAATGTAGAGTCTACAAAAAAAATTGCAATAGGTGATAATAATACATAGACTAAAATAGCAGACGTGTACAGCTGCGTTTGGATTTTTTTTACAGTGAAATATCTTCGTCACTCAACCTCCTCGTAATAGGCCTTATTACTCAGAGTCAAGTCACTCAACTCTCTCTCTTTCTCGACTTTTCAAATTTCTTATTTACATCCTTTTAAGCTGATGATGACACCAGCTAGCGCTGTCTCAGCTGGTTTCACTGGAAGTTACTTAAACGCCTGGATACAATAGCAATTTGAGTTCAACCAGCCATGACTCGATGAGATCATCTTTTTTTGTCTGACAACAGATAAAGAAGGGAACACATGAAGCCGCAGTATAGTAGAAAAACGTCAGGGAAATCTCAGACCTGTTAAAATTGCACAAGCCAATGTGCTCAGCATTGGCCAGATACCATTAAACAAGAAGCGACCGTTTTTACGTCAAAGGTGTAAACGTGTTCTATTCTCTTATTTCTTTTTGAATTAAAGCAAACTTCAATTTAAGCTGGTTCCCATAAAAAGTCCGGGTAAAAGTAAAGACGTGGAAAAGCAGCGTGCTAGTCGCTCTTGTTTGTCGTTGTTTCTTTTTTTTACAATGAGATGTTTTACTAGCGTGATTTGGAGGAGAGAGAGAGAGAGAGAGGACAGTAAAAATTGGAGCAGCTGGTTATATCCTGGCAATTGCAATTATTTTATAGTGTCATTGTGGAGCAAACGGGTACAACGAAATTGGCTCATCTTCGTTCCGCAGATTCTATCAAAGTGAATCAGAGGCTGACAGACACACTGACTGATCGTCTTTTGAGTAGTGAATTCCATTTTTTTTTCTCTCTCAAGAATACATACTCATGCATAGATTGGGATAGAAAGAGAGCGGTGTGTGTTTTGTTGCACATATTCAAGATAAGGCGACTAGACACAAGACTTTGACACTACTGGCACTATTTCTTGATTTTTTTTTCTGCCACTACCACCACCGCCGCCGTGCGCCTTAAAAAACCACTAGATTTTCAGCTACTTAGGATTTTCCATTCCACCGAAATCTTTTCAGCATGTGATGATGACGATGGCTGCATGTGTGCTCTCTGTCTCTCTTCAAAGTACTTATAGCTGCAATATTTTATTTTCTTAATAGCTTTCGATATCTAGTAAACCATGCATACCACCGAGAAAAAGAATTGGTATCAAGGAGCAGCGGAAGGAAAAGCCCGAGAAGCCGCTATCATTCTTTCCAATTGCCTTTTTGTAAAGCAAAAACCGAGTCATGGAGGCTATGATGTGTACGTAATTCAGGAGAGTGTAAATGGGAAGTGATTGGAGTCACATCAGATCACTAAGCAGATCGTTTTTACTCCGACGAAATAGGTAGATAGATAGATAGATGGTGAATATATAGATGAAACCACACCAGTCGAGCCCGTCCCTACTTAACTAGTTAAATAAATAAGTATGAAGAAGAAGACAGGAATAAATGTGAGGCAGAGAAACACCCACACGCGCTTTATCGCATGGAACACAGGAGTGGATCACCGACCAAGTCAAGATTCTGGCAGCACATTTTTCTTTGCAAAAAAATATTATTATTATTATTTATTTTTTTTAGTATTATCACTAAAGTATTAGTGCGTGTGAGAAACTATTATTGGCTTGCATAAATTTTACTTATGATCAGAGAAAAGTCAGGACAAAAATTTCAAATCTTTCTAGGAC
>JAHZNF010000658.1:0-23330 GCA_027744215.1 Troglopedetes dispersus
TGCCCTTGTCCTTATCTATCTTCACAAAGTGAAAGTGGAGAATCCCAATTGACCAAGCAAAGTTGGTGGCAAAAATTAAACCTCGAAAGGTTCGATCTGTATACATTTTGGGGTGATTCAAGTACAGCCAGTGGTCTTGTAAGCTAGACAAGTTCGCTACTGGTCTCGAGTCAGTTCGCAACTTGACCGTGACTTTGTCCAAGTAATCCACAGATTAACAAATTATGCATGTTACAAGAAAGATTGTCAAACCAATTTAAGCGTTTTAACACAACGGAATTATTATACATCAACCAACTCAAACTGCATCAAATTTTTATACATAGTACAGTGCCAAGGTATGTACTAAATCTAATCGAGGCCGTGTGTTAATTTCTCCACAGGGGTAATGACTAATTGTATCCCTTTCTCTCGTCCAGTATAATTTTCTCCGCTTACCCCATGCGTACCAGTCAAGAAAGAATCGCAAATAACTTGTCCTTCACTCCAATTTGACGAGTTTATGACTCTTAACTGACAGACAAAATGTTCGCTCAACCATTAGAACAAGAACGATTTCACTTGATTGGTACAGATAAATTGATTTTGTTGTACTGCAATCTAATCATTGGACGTTGAGTCTCCTGGTCTAGTGTTTATTTTAATCCTTTGGTTTGCCCTCGACCGAAGGAGAAAAGAGAAAGCATGATTGGCAATTTTTATTACTTTTATTTTATTTTAATAATCGCATACAAAAACTGAATTAAAGTAAACTTTTAGTCGAGCCATCTATAAAGAGCTAATTATTTAATTGCAAGGTCATCATGTCATCCACCAAAGGGTATCCTAAAATATTTGAACGCGCATTTCGCAGGCACATTTTAATTTGCATTTTTATATGCCGAAGAATAACGTGCTATTGATGGTTCTGCTAATTTGTAAGCTGGAATGTCAGGAAACGTCACGCACATCATTAATGTAAATCATCCAACAAAAAGGTGTGATTTTCACGCTTCGCCGTAAAGTAACCTTACCTGATTGATGTATGGTACAAGCACAGCGTGATTAATCACATTTCCATTTTGCATATATAAAACCATAGAAAAATAAAACTAAACCCTAAAACTAATTGACTCCATTGGGCGTGCATCCCTATACATACAACTTGTATGACAGATAAACAACAGCTATATACTGAGACTGTAAGGTAAAGTACGACTGAAATACCCTACTTTCTGAGTTCTCTTCTGCATCAACAACCTTTACGCCTTTCCTGTTGACTCACAAAGCAAGTGGATGAGCTGCACACAGTCCCAGTCAATTCCTAATTACTACGTGTCCATGCTTAAAAAGTACTTATCCTTTTGTCTCGGAATATTTCGCTCGAAAAGTGGCCTACGTGCCAGTGGTGCCATTCTTCACAAATTACAAAACCAATGGAGTATGTATATATAGACAATGTTGAACCGTCTTACAATGCCCCCTCATCCTCTTCCACCCACTCTTGCGTGCAGCAAACGAGAGAGAGTTCTCGGTTTCCCCGTGTACAACTGACTTTCATATTTTCTTCACTTTTCCATTCTCCATCATTATTATCACTTTATTACTCATCCAACTGTATCTTCACTTCCACCTACTTTCCCCTTCAAATTAAAAAAGAAAGACACACATACCCTATTTCAAAGCAATTCTTCTTAATAAGGAAGTAAAACTTTACTACACTATACACTCCAAAAAGTCTAGTGAAGGAAGGATGTTTGCTATTATGACCAGCTGTGGTGCACAAAGTGCTTTCTTTACTTTCTGTTTTACTCAAAAGTGCTTTCCAGCAAGGATTTAATACGCCTAAAAGATCTTAAAATGGACACAATTCGCACTTTAAGACGCACACAGAAAAAGTAATATCCGGTTGGACCAACCGGTCTCCATTTACAGAAGAATCCTGCACTAACCCACTTCATCACTCTGACGCATAGATACCTTCCAACTTCCAACCTAGACGACCAATGCAGGAACTAAATGGCCAAATAGACAGTCTTGTTACAGCGACAGGAAGGCAGCATAACTTGTGGGGCGCTGTTTTATTCTAAGAAGCTGTAAACGCATACTCTCTAAATCCAATACGCTTACATATTAAAGATTACGTAAGATTCGTCATCACAAGGAAGCATGAGGACCAAAATTCCTTGAACATTGCAAATATAACTTACCGTGATTTTACTGGTGATAATTCTGGTATTGGTAAGGTTCATGAATTTAAAAAATATAGAAAAAGTGATGCAGAATTAAATGCAAAAAGTAAGTGGATTTTTACACTGATCTATCAAGTTCTTGTATTCCCCTGACTTGTGAAAGCAGAAAGCACAATAAAGTTATTACATTTTTTAACACCAAAAATAATACAGGAGTAAGTCTGGAATCATGCAAAGAAAGATAATGTGCATACCTACTTTGTGCTTCCTATTCCCATTTAACCGGTTTAAAGTTGATGATCCGTAAGTAGTCCACATGTATATTTTCATGGAGAAAGTCGTTTAAAGATGTAGATTACCTACTTCATATTCCAGTTTTTTATCTGTGATTATTTCCACATAGCTCCCCAAAAGCCTTATGTCATAAAATTGTTAACTTCCCCACCATGATATCCTAGGAAAAATGAGTACATCATCATCACGAAACGGATGTTACTTTATGACTATGACCGGAGTACGACGAATGGCGACATGCAGAAAGAACATGAACACCTGGGTCTGCTCTATGTTCATTTTATGGAACACATTAGAAGGGGTGAATCACAGAAGCGAGTTCTACATTTTATAATTCATATAGCAAGCAACTAAAAACTACTGCAATGCATCATAATAATAGTACACTGATGATGATAAAATACAACTACCCAATCATAATCAACATGGAATCTATTCAGTGTTCTTTGCACACGCGAACGAATCAAGGGAAGCCAAGTATTAGTCCTATATTTGATATAATATAACCCTGGTAGCTCCTATATGAAACTTTTCCTCACGTAAAAATGAACCATAATAATTTTTCTTTCGGAGTTATCAGTTATCACCATCACCGTATGATAATAATTCTTGCTCGTTTTCAAAGCAGCGATGATGGTAATATCCTCTCGTTTCTTCTCTCGTTGCCATTTCAGCTGAAAATCAACTTCTTTATTGCCGCTTCATCATCATCGCTGAACCACCAACAAAAGTTCTTTCACCACCCATGATGAACAGATAAACGCATACACAATCACATACAGGAGGAGTCCTTAAGTAGCTTCTACGTATTTTATTTCCAGAAAACTATCCATGAGTATCTAATCTGGTGTGATGAATTTATTTTTTAAATGTGCCTGTCTTCATTTGACGGGTACAATTTTTGTGGTTGAAATGTATAGCTTATTTGGTTGCAGCAACTTTCTCACTTAATACTTACTACACAATAATGTAAAAATGCAGTTTAACAAATTCATATTTATTAATGGTCAGGTCTTCGTCAAAATGATGAGTATCTAATTATTAACAGGACTGTCTTTCTTCTTTACAATAAATTCAGCTTGGTTATACCATCTAGCTTTTCATTTGACCCTCCATAAAATCCATGTCATATATATTAACAAAAGCAATGCTGTTATATAATTAGCCTTTCAGTGTTGACCAATATTACTTGCGTAAATTAAAAAAAAACCAATTTGTACGATACGCTGGAAAATGTGCTGCTTATAACTTCTATATTACAGCTAATTTCACTGAAGTTTATGTCAAATCATAATCTATTTCTCGCAAATATACAATAGCAACAAAGTAACACAACAGGTATTTTACTGTGCAGCTCAGATATTGTCTAAAGGTTGTTTATCTCCATTACCTCGTCATCTTCATAATCGCAATCGTCGTCTGAACTGTTGGCATCAACAATCCATCGTTTTGGACCATGAGCGTTTTTCTCCACTTGTACCGGCTTATCATGATGAAACTTGGGGACGGTTGTTTGCAAGACTGGTGATACCAAAGTAGCGAATGTCCTTGGGTCCCATGAAGCTGCAGGTATGATCCAACTTTTTAGTTCAGCTTCCATAATCGATGCCGGTTTCAAAACTGAGAACTTAAGTTTACCTCTCGTAGCAGCAGAAATACCATTCGTCATTAGGCCAGCTGTCAGTGGAGTAGCGTTCTTAATTGTGATTTTAAGTTCTTTTCCATTACCATCAATGGTTCGGGTTCTGCCAGAATTCACATTATCCACAGTTCCCGAACTCTGATAAAATTTTGAATCCACGTCTCCGTATTCAATTAATGGTCGGTTTCGATGGAACGGCGGCGACTTGTCCGCGAGCGGGCTGAAGACGGGCGATGACTCACCATTAGTGCTGGTTGAAGCTGCAGGCACGGGAGAAGAGTCTTTTGTTCGGGGCTATATTATATTGACGTTAAAAATACACATTTTTAACTTTGTGACATACTCCGCAACCTCTTTTTTCTACCAGTACGTAAAAACAATTAAAACTATTACATAGTATATAACTAATACCTTCTGAGATGATGCGCTCCTGGATCTCAAGGAATACCTAGGCAGAAAAGTAGGTTGACTTGTTGATGTAGACCCATTCCTCCTTTTCTGAGGCGACCTGCTGGTCGATGAGGGAACTGAAATTTCGCCATTCCTGGGGGGCCTTTTGAAAAGTTCGTTAGCCTTAAAAATACAAAAGTGTAAATACACTCATACTCATGTCAGTCATCAAATTTTATAAATCGTCATGTTGTCCAGAATTTATTACTGCCTAATAAAACAACGTTACGAGACATACTCGACAATACGTTGTTTGAAACTTAGTGGGTTTCACGATTCGCCCGGAATCATTTATGCAACCCTTATCCTTCCTTTGATTCAAAACCAATTTTCTAATGTGCTTCACTCCTTCTGGGACCTTGTGTTCCTTGATCTGTTGGCGAATGTAGAACACGAGAAAATCCGACAGTGTTCAATCCAACGTACAGTAGTAAGCTCACCATATATAAACTTACAAAAGCGAACAGCCTTCCGTCTTCCAATTTCCTGAAGTCCATGAAATCACGGAGTTCGTACAGGAAGTGATTTGCAGTGGCAAATCCCATGTCCTCCAATGGAAACGGCTCACCCACATAGTTTGCCAGCAAATCTATTGTTGGATTTGATTACGATTACAGTAATTAAATCTGAGGTGGTAAAGCTGGGGAGTGAACGAGAAGCGGTTGAAACCCTTCAAATTTAAATACTTTAATAATTAATTAACTAACATTTGAGTTTGCGTGTATAAACACCCTCCTGGCATGAAACTAAAAAATTTATACAATAATTTTTCCACTCCTCAAACGTCTCCCTTTGAGAGGGAGTAGGTCTCCACTGCGACTCAGACGTATAAACCATTTTTGCGACCAGTAACTTATAACTTTTACATTTCTGTTTTTAATATGAATTCACAAACAAACAATGACGCGTGCGAGTTTTTACCCAAAATCAAAACAAAAAAGCAAACTTCAATGTCAACAAGTGAATCTCGCACCCTCACACGAAACTCACGAACTATAAACAATCAGCAGAATGCAATGCACTTTTTTAAACCAAAATTAAGAATCTAAAACACTTTAAAGTAAAAGTTATGTTTAATTCAAAACCGATTTCGGAATCGGGGCGTCGGTCGTCAGTACATGGAAGAAGTGAAATAATGCACTAAATGCACCCTCGTACGATGTGGTGGGTGGTAGTGGTACACGAATGTACTATGACTATGTACTCAACTAGGTAACTCAATAATTCAATTTCAGAGTTCAGTTTTCAGTATCAGAAAAAGCAAACAACGCTCCACCATGAGCTTAAAAACTTAAAAGTGTTCGAATTTAAATGAGAACCTGTATTTAATTGTGAACTGATCTTGTTGCACTTGTAAGCACTACGAAAACGAGGATTCTTGGAACGTAAATGCGCTCCAAATATGTATAATATGTACCAAAGTCAACTCGTAAAACAAACAATAATATTATTTTGTTGCGTGTGTGCTGTGGCTGTGCTGTAACTGCGGCGGCGTCGCGTCGTGCTTCATGAAATCAGTAGTAGTCACTCACTAGTCTGTGCGTGCGCATTTCTTGCGTGCATTTGCAAAACAAAACTCCGGGTGGTGGTGCCGGCGGTCCCCAGTTCATAATTTGATTATGATTTGGTAGTGATAAGGAAATTTGCATATTACACAGTGCGCAGAAGTTGATCTTCTGAGGAGTGACCGACCGTACAGCACATTACTCTATACATTTTTTTACCTTATTGTCATGTCATGAGTCATGACCTAATTAATGTTCATGTTTGTAAATTATATTCCTGTGCCTGCAGGCAATATTATTGGTATTTTTTGTTTCTAGAAAGGAAAAGAAAATGTTATTACCTATATTTCTAATGCAATTACGCATCTACCTAATATCTAGTATCTAAACTTATACGATTGTGCTTTGCTTTGATAACACGAGAAAAAGACCAATTTTGCATTTTATGAAACTTCTAGCTCGATTTCTGGTAGGCCAGGAATGCGATGCGAATGTTCTAAATAGATTGGGTACAACAAAGACAACTGCTGCTTTTTTTGGTAAATAAAATGTTTTGGAAAGTTTTTTTTCCTTTGATTTCCGTATTCGCGATAGGGTGGCATCATATTCATGGCACAGCACACCTCAAATTTGAATATTGCTATGATTGAATCGAATCGTTTAGATCTTTGGTTGCGCCAAAATGTCCTCACTCCTCACTTGTCCTCGTTGTGTTTATGTTAATCTGCAAGAGAGAATTTCAAACCATCACATTGTCTATTCCAAATCAGATACCGAAACTGGACCATTTCAAAATTGATGTGTGTAGTTTTATTTGTCACAAGAGAATTAGTAAAATAAAATACCTATTTTATTTCCGAAAAAAACTTGTAAGTAAAACCTATAGAGTTAGTTCTGTTTCTCTTGAAGTTGCGGTTGCTTGCTGGTTATTGTGAGTTTCTCATTGCCTTTATGGAAAGCGCAAAGGATAGTGGCGCACACCATTAGTTGATAGTTGGATTCCGTTAAGAGAACAAGTGATATATTTATTGTCCTATCTTATCTTCATCGTTATGAAATTATAAAATGAACTGCTCGTTTTATGTTTTACATTTTATGCAATTTGAGATGGAAATTAAGTGAAAGCGTCTATGTAGTGATGAGAGATGATGCCCCGGAGCAGAAACATGGTTTATCTATCTCCCACAGAAAAGAAACCATGCAAACCTTCCGGAAACTTTTTCTATTCAGCTTTCCTCCAGTTCTTCCTCTGACAATGCGGGTCAGCAGAAAAAGATTGTTCACTGAATTGCGTCAACCCATTTTCTTCCGACTTTCGGATACTTGGTTATATACTACAATGAATGCATTTTAGTAGTTTGCTGTGAAAATTACAAATATTCATATCATTGTGAGTTCATTTACTTACTGTGCTTGATAAGAACGCGAATGCAGGTCGTAATGCTCAGAATAAAGAAAAATATATATGAAACTTTTAGTCAAATCTACAAAGGAAAAATGTGATTTACCAAAGTTTCTTATTCTCAGATGATATGAAGGTTTTCGTATGTAAGACTACGAGCAGATGATGATGGCATGACACGCTAAAGCTCTTTTTCATTGAGCACGACTGCAGGCGAGAAAACGTGTTTAACGATATGAAACAAAATTGGAGAACTAAGGAGTGATATAGAGGTTCCTTAGCATGACATTCCAGTTTGATCACTGCGCTGGAGTTGTAGACTTGTATTATATATACTATAATATACACGTAGTCTTTTCTCTCATCATCACTTCATTTCCGTCGAGAATTCCTACAAGTTTTTACTCCCTGTCTCGTGTAATTTATCCTACTTCAGGTTTTCGGAACTTGAAACTATAAATATAGGTTTGTATGCGCCTTCTAAAAAATGTACACATTTCCCCGCTTTCCACCATCCATATAAATGATGTGTAGGGAAATAATGAACGTTTACCCTGAAGTTACGGAAGCCGTCATCTTACGCTCCATTTACTTTCCATTGACAAAGAGATTGTGTCGCATTGTAGTGTTGGGTTACATTGTACATTCCCTTGACTTCTCTATAAAATAAAATGTCTGGAGAAAGGGAATATACTGTGATGATAATGGGCAGGGCACTACGCCACATCCGGAAAGGAGGGTCATCATATCCACTCGTTGTGTGGGTTATCGAAGTCCAAGACTTCCATTTAACTTTAGAGCAAAGGAAACACAGTTGGTTAATGGATCTTTAATCTTTGAAAGAGGTGGCCAGTGGTGGTGGGGGACTTCAAAGAATAATAGCCTAATGCCATTTTTATTCTTGTTTTCTTTCAGTTCCCAATCCAGTTATTTCCAATAAAAATATTTCATAAATGTTGTCTCACTGCCATTCACTGGAGTGGAAGCATCCAAAATCCAGACCCTGAAGAACAAGGGACGATATTTTTCAATTAAGAACCAATTCCTCACATTTTCAGCAAATCAAGGATCAAGAACCTGTTGAAATTTCTTCCAGCAGGGTTCCATATTATGAGTATAGTGCCTCTCTGTGCTTGGTGTCTACCATTTTAAAGCATTCGAGAAGCATTCCATACTTATCCTTCTCGACACCGCACGCTTTTGAAATAATGAATTTGAATGGATGATGTGATATAAAGCTTTTAAAGGACATTACATCTTTTTCGTTCAGAAAAAAGCAATATGGGACAGAACACTGAGAGATAGAGATAACCCTTCTGGCTGGTGGTCTTCTACTACTCACTTTTAGAACATTTATGAAATTCCTATATCACCCTACCTTTCCGCTATATTGCATGCCTGAGCAAGTTCCACTCACTCAGGTTTTCAGGCGTTTTTCCTTAAATTGCTCTTTTCTATATCGTTTGGTGTGTAGCCAGAGCCAGTTTTTAAAAAGCGAAGTGGGGAAAGTTTTGGATATGTAGTTAAACTCAAACTCGTCTGTTCATCTCTCCAAGTCTGCTGTTTTGTGCTTGCACGCCTTTTACCAGCCACCACTTTATACTTTGCTTCCATCTTCTCCGAAACATTGTTCGGTTCCTTGTTCATGGTGTTTCCAATTCACCTCGCATCCTTCCTGTTTTTTCTTGCTTGCAGAATTCCGGTCATGTCTCCACTTTACAAAATCGTTTTTATTGCGATGCCATGCATGCATGCGTGTCTAGGTAAGTTGCTCATTGTTCCAGTGCGCTTCCACACGGTTGGTAAACGGAGGATGAGGAATTTCCTTATTAAAAAGACGACCATGACTAGAAAAGTCTAAAAAAAACCAAATACTTGCTCAAGAGATGGGACTTGGAGCGGGAGCATCACTTTTTGAGTGGAACCGAGAGATCTTTAAAGCCATTTCATGGTCTTCTCATTGAAATTAAAAGTAAATAAAAATCTTTATGTTATTTCTGTGTGCGTGGAGTTTGAAAGTACTTCAACGGATGAGAACGTGCGTCAGAGGTAGTGAAAGAATCCAATAATAAACCCTTGATATTGGGTTTGTGAAATACAATTTATTGGAAATTATTTGTTGATTAGGTGCACATCATCTTTTAATTTTTAAGAATTACACGGTACACTTATAACTATTATTTGATACATATTTTATGCTGATGGTTTATATACACATTGCTTCTTAGTTGTGACTATTTAAAAAAAACTTTCATAGCACCACTAAATACTCTAGAATATGTTATTTTGCAATTGACCGTCGGATTCAGTTGAGGCTAGAAATCCAAGATTTTCAATATGTACACAGGTAATTCTTTCATGTTCAGCTTATATTAATGGATTAGACATACTCCTTTGTCCGAAAATCAAAGTTAAATTAAGTAACTGTCATCTATCTACACTCAAGTTTTGCATAAATATTAAATTCAGCATCATATAATGTTACATAATCAAGCTAACGTAGTGCATATAATCAGCAGGATTTGTTGAAGCAGAATCGTGGTGATATCTCTTTTTTGCTTTGTCATTTTTTATCTTTGTAGTACCAATTAGTCAGGTTGATGATGTCAGGTGTATTTGCAAAAATTCGCTCCTTCATTATTGAACCTAACCCAGTAGCAAATTTAATATAAACTTTGTTTTGTCAATCGTAAAATTAAATCTCTCCTCAAAACCCGAATACATATAGTCAACAGCCCATATCTTGGAAGCGCTTAAAAAAATTGTACCAGTAAAAAGGAGTCTACTCACGAAATATTTGCAAGTAAGTATGAAGATCATTGCATATTATTATGATGACAAACAAAAAGGGCTAGAAAGCAAAAAAAAAAAAACGTACATAGCATCATCATACAACTACACAGTTATTATTATTTTTATTACACTTGTGCCGTGGCAGTTGCGGGTGTGGCAGGCGATGATATGATGGGATTTTCAATGGGAACTCCAGGGATGGTTACCACCACAGCTCCTGGAGGAGAAGAGGATGTTGTTGTGATGATGGCACTTCCCCCGTTATTATTATTATTACTACTACGATGATGGTGATCACCATCAGCATCATGGGAGGACTCTATTGCTATTATTATTTCCCCATCAGTGCCACCACTACAACGGATTTCACTCCCTTTTATTCCCCCACCGCCAGCTCCTCCAGCGAAATCATTTTTATTTGTGGGACTCGCCGCACAAATGCCGTTCCCAGTTATAATGGTGGCACAATTTGTTTCCGGATGAATGGTAGCCGCAAGCTGTTGCTCGTGCAATTTCTTCATTTTCATCGCACCAGAACCATGAGGATCGTCACTTTCAACGACAAATCCACCGTCTGCGTCGTCATCCACGGCATGCTGCTTTTTTAGCCTAACGGCTTCTTCAGAAAGATCTTTCAGTGTGAAAAGATTGAAAAAGAGAAGAGAATAAATCAATTTAACAATCCAGTTCTTCTTTTCACACGAGGAGAATGGAAAAATATTTTTATTATTGGAGGAAAAAAAAGTTTATTATACCTCTGGAAAGCATCTTTAAACTTCCAATCACACAGTCAGCAGCATCCGACCCGACCGTTGAACAAGTGGAGGATGCCACACCACTGTCATTTTCCACGCTCATTCTGGATACCGATAAATCCAAACAAATTTTCCCTCCGTGTTTACTCCCACTTCCGGTTACACTGCCTTCCGAATTGGTTGTCCCATTGGTGGACGATACCTCTTGCAAGTCGTCCTCATCAGCCTCACTGATTGTCAATTTATTGTTGAGACCTGAAGGATTGTGATTGTTGCTGGGTTTTCCAAGAATTGGAGCTGTACCGCCACCACCAGTGGAACTGGCTGAAGAGCGACTTGTGGCGACACTGCTCGTCGAATGAGAATCTGACCCTGCTCGACTATCCGATCGGCTGGACGTAGAATTTGATGAGAACATGGGTACATTGTTGTTTGATGTCAGTCTTAGAAGGAGTTCGATAAGCTCTCTTTGGGATAGCATCGGATTGCCCCGGCTTCTGTTGTTACTACTACTGTTGTTGTTATTATTATTGTTATTACGGTTGTAATTGACATTGTTATTATTACCGTTACTGCTACTAATGTTGGGCAAACCAAGTGACCTTCTTAAGGTGCTCTCATGTCTCAAAAGGAACTCTGCAAGCAGGAGATCATCCTCGTTATTCCAGTTTGTTCCTGTTGAGTAAGTGCCACCTCCTCCTCCCATTCCACTATTTCCACCACCAGCCAGAATCGACTGGATTGTGGCCATTCTGCTTGGCCTGCTGCTACTGTTGTTGCTATTCTGACTATTTCTGCTTGTCGAATTTCTATTGTTGGTATTGCTGTTCGGATGATACGAAGAGTTCACGCTCTGAAAGTAGGATGGAGGAGGACTGGGATGTCTTGTACGGTCCACTGGAGGCTGCGGAGGAACAGATGCTGTTGTTTCGGGATGACTCTGAACCTGCTGAACTTGTTGCAACGAAGCCAGATAAGAATTGACTATGCTGGCCGTGGATGAAATTTGTTGAGGCAGGTTACTTCTGTGAAGTTGTGGAACTTGCTGAATAGGGGGACCTCTCGACGCGGAGGATAAAGTGGAGGTGGACGAGTTTAGGAAACTTTGATAGGCTGGGGACACCGGTAATCTATTATTTGAAGGAATTGTTCCACTAATTACAGAAGGACTAGTACTGGTCGTCCCTCCCGTGTTGTATAAAATGGAACTTGGGCTGGGGCTGCTGCGATGGGACAATGCCGCAGCTATTGCAGCTGCAGGTGACAAAAGTGTGGAAGTGTTGGTCTGAGGAAACTGGTGGGTCAGTGGGGTATACAATTGCTGTTGGGATTGGTACGTGGAAGCTAAGGAGGATGCCCAGTCAAGGTCTAGCGGAGTTGTGACCAAGCTGCTTGTCGTCAGCGGACCGGTCGTTGCGGGTGAGTAGAGATTTAGTAAGTTGTTGTTAGTGTTAGATCCACCCGTATTCCGGTATAAGCCAGGTGGAGGTGCCAAACTGGGATGGTGATTCAGATGAAGGTGATGATGACGCGGGTCGTTGTGCTCATTTCGTCGTTTCTTGTATGCAAAGCAGCACGAGCAAAAGTAGCAGGCTGCCACGATCAGCAAAATGAGAACGGCAGCTATCCCGCAAACAACTCCGAAGACGATTGGAACACTGTAAAAAAATTAAAACGTTGGATAAAGTGATTTTGGAGTTATTCTGCACAAGGTGACATCGAATGAAAGATAAGACATTTTTAACGCGGAAATGGATCTATTCCTGATAAGTTTGGAAAGCCACTTTTGAAAGTGCAAATGGTATACCGACAAATATTTTCTCATTGATGGAGACAGTTAATAATGACAATGACATGACATTTAGTATGTGACACGGTGCTAAAATATGTGTCAACAGATGTTACTCGGTTTTTACGTCGAAACCTTATCCTAGCTTATTATTTAAAATATGTTGACATGTTTAAAAATAGTATGCACGCCAAGGCTTGCATAGCAAGAAAATTGAAAGCGGAAATGATTTTGTTTATCTTATCAGGTCGTTTTCTTGTCTAGTAATTAGATCTTTAGCCTCGTATCAAATGAAGTGATCTACTAATCTTGCTCAGTTCATTCATTTGTTGATGACAATGATAAGGTTGTGGACTTGTCAAGAATCTTCGTAGAGCTCCCACTTTTCCACACGAGAAAAATGATTCGCTCACAGTTTTTACTACGAGTTGCCCGTCAGTCTTGTACCTTGATTGAGTTGATGATTACTCTCTGATACAATTTGTGTATTTTTAGCTTGACTGACTGAATGAGGTGAGCTCAATATGCAAACTAAAAAACCAACTCAAAAATCCTTTCAGATTGAGCAGAACGCTCAACTTCAGAAAAGTTTGGATTGGAACCGGCATTCATATACACGTTCCTCCCATTCTTGATTTCGACTTTCGCTACGTCTGTCGTTTGAGCCTGTCCACTTAAATAATGCATGCATTTATCTTCTACTCACACGTTCCTGAATGGAGCTTGCAAAAACTTCAGATCTAAACAAATATACTTTACATGAAAAATCTCAGTAAGAAAAAAAAGAAAAATTAGATAAAGATACTTTGCAAGGTATAAAAAAGATCATGCCACGCATGAGCAGTTATGTAAATCTACTGTGTGCAATTTAAATCTGTTTTGTCTTGCTCGCGCCCAGTCCTTATTTATTTTTCAATTCAATTATGAAAGTACACAAGCGTTTACACATACATACAACATTCATATATTCAGTGGGAAAAAGTGTACAGCATTTTGTTATTTTCTCATTGTCAGGGATCATCAGAGAGAGGCACGCGGGTTGGACCTCTCGAGAATAAAATATATAGACAGGCAAACATTTGTCACAGCGAATTTTCAAGATACTCCTGTGGAGGAGGAAAGCAAAAGGGTTTTTATGATGATATTGTTCATATGTCTGTCAAGGAATGTTATACAGTTTACACATGCAAATCAAGTATCAAAGAACACACAAACTTTTGTGATGATATGGAGCGTTACAACTACAGAAAAGCATACACTGTACTTATAAAAATGACTCTAGCTAACACATCCCATTTTTCACTCTCCTATAAAGTTTACTTTGTTTGACTTGCCTTCCTGAACCGCTAGTTTATTTTCATGTTCTGTTGGAACAGTTTTTAGGATCTTGTCTTGTTCAGCTCAGGTTTAGGTGACTGAAGAAGAAAACCTATACTTGGATGGTGGTGCTTGTAAGGATAAAAAATGAGAATGTGCTTTTTATCTTCGTTTTTAGGTCAGCTTCGTCTGGGATACTTTATTACCTTCTCGTTTACCTTTTAAATTGTCAGAACAATTTAGGATTGCATGGGAATACTGCACGATAAAAACCGATGCACTTAAAGGCAAAAAAACAAGTAGGCAATTACATTATTTTACAGATTATTAATGGGCGTCAGAAACGCAAGCAAAAATGTTATTCAAATGTTGCCTTTAAACATTTTATTGGGCTTTAGAGTGATTTAATTTAGTAATCGTTAATGGACCGGTAACAATTATTAAATTGCCCATTTATTGAGATCAAGGCTCTATAGGTGGAACCTAAAATTGTTGGAGAGAACCTCGTTTAAACGATAAGATTTAATATTTACCGGGAGGGAACTGCTTGAGCATTACCTGCTAATGCGCCATGTTTTTAAACAACTTTTTCTTTACACTTTAGAAACCGTATAATGTGTCACTCGAAGTAGAAATTTTTCTCTTACTCCTTTTTCTCACGTTTTTATTATGTCATTCTTAATCATTTAATTCAAGATTTGAGACAGACAATCTTGGACTTCATTGGTATAATCAAATATGCAAAGTTATATTAATTATTATTCTGAATGTTGGACACGTCCGAGGTCGCATAAAGCCTACGTCTCCAAAGCAAGTAGTGCAAGAATACTAGAACTGATGCAGTCAACAAGAGTAAGAAAGCACGAAAATGGAAGGGAAAATTGTTGGCCTTTTATTTCATTGAGTAAGAGAAACTTTAAGCGTGCATGGTATTTTATGATGATTATAAATGACAGAGAAGTCAGGATAACACGCTTAATCTAGTTTTTAAAAACCCAAGAATACAAAACGAAACTTTTGTTTGTTGGAAGGAGAGCAGAGAGAGGTCAGGTTTTTCTGAAGACGATGATGATGATGATGCATACTGGTGTAATTTGTTTTCATTAAATATTATCCTCATTCTTTGTATTCCTTCCTTCTAGTTCTTTCGCTTTTTTGGCAGGTGGATCATGACGACTAAGTATTCTCCTTCCCTGGAGTTAGCTACACTTGAGACGTATATCTTTCTGTCAGAAAACCCAGCCAGAAAGAGTCAGCAGGTGGAGTACAAAATGATGAAAAAAGGATGCCCCCTATCTTCTCAAACAAACTTTCTTCTTCCCATTTTCGCTGAATCAACAGGAGTGGTCGTTGTGGGCATTAAATTCATCTGTGTGTTTGTGCGCTCCGTAGAAGGAAACGTAATTAACTAATTAATTATTCTTAACCAAGTAGCGTCAAGAATGCCATTATCCTTTCCACTTCCTCTTTACTTCAGATCCTTCACAAGAGTGTTTTCCGTGCGCAAAATGTTTTGAATGTTGAACCATGTATATCTAGTGCCACATACAAAATACCTAATGAAACAAAGGCAGTGGCTTCACAGTGGATGAAAACAATAAATTTTCACCACGAGAAAAAGTGTAATCTTGTTTGTCTGAGAAGTCACATGCACACACATCTCCTGCGTCATACAATAAATATCCATTCACGTATGTTTGCCAGTCTACATAGTTATACCGTTCCCTTTTTTAATTTCAACAGATTCTAATTAAGCCGGTCTAAATGGGGGACGAAAAAGTGAGCAAAAAACTTAACAATGTTTTTTGAAAGTAGGAACTTCAAAAAAATATCCTTGGCTTGTGTTGTCTGCTACAACAACATAAAACATAAATGCCAAGAGAAAGCATATTTTAGACGGAAAAGCACACAAAAACACTTTCATGTTACAAGCTAGTTTTTTTATTTGATTATGTACCACATACAAGCCAACTTACCGGACAAAAACAGCTGAGGACACTCCATGATGTGGTCCTCCCCCATCAAAATTTGGATCATCGCCATCCAACAGAATGCCACTTCCACTGCCAAGACTTGCGGAGTCAACTGGCTCTTGATTAGTACAGCAATATTTGAAGACAGCTGTGCCGCAGCAGAACACTGCTGTTTTCGAACCGTATTGGGGACAGTAGAAACCTGTGTTCCATTTTCCATATACATCAGTATATCCAGTGCAGTACTCCCTCCCCAAGTCTGTGAAAAAAAGTAAATCAAATCAATCAATACAGGCTTGTGCCCTGTCAACTCTGAAGGATTGACATTTTGAAGGATTCAAAATTGGCATTCTATAAAGAACCTTGTCAAATCACATCTTTTTCTTTCATCGCAGGCTGTTCCATTATATAAGATTGTCATATGCCAATATAGGCCATCCGCTTTTACATATATGCGTGCGACATTTGCCAAGTTATATATAACCCAGCTAAATGTAAGGAGTCATATTATAAAAGTATGCATAAATGTCGCAAAACAACATGACTCATGACATATCGTTATGCTAATGCTAAATCAATTCAGCAACAACATGTTCAACCTCATGCTTCATGGCCCACATTTTTTGTATAAAATACCAGTTAATCAAGTAGCGAACAATAAATTTTTTTTTACTTGGATAAACTTTGAACCAAGCAGAATTGATTTTGTCTTCTTTAAATGTGCACAAGCCCCATCAAGATCCCGACGCTAATTTCACCACCGCTGCTGTAACGACTATGGATGCTTACACGCTCTGACGACGACGACAACTTGATACCGGTGACGGGTGGCACATGGCAGGAAAAGCATGACGACATAATATTCCGCTGACTATTTTTGAAACCCACACAAACAACACGAGTGAGATTTCTACTGACATTATCTCTATTGGCTTGGCGTACTCTTGAGCTTGGGTAAATTATGGAGCCAGGAAAAATTATATGAACGATTATGGAGGATGCTGAGACTTTTATGTTGCTCCCACCAAGGAAGCATTAATGACAGCTTCCAAGAATAAATATGTATGTTATATGGATATTATTACTGTAACCTTATAACTTCATAATAATTATTATAAAATGGGGCTTTATAGAACGTTGTTATAAGTGCACAGGATTTGCATATCATTATTTATACGTTATGGCATAACTTTGAGAAAACATGAAGGGGGCATTTTTCTGCATTCATGCTTGTGGCTCAATAAAATGCTTGGTTAATTTCTTGAAACAAAATTCTATGCATATCTTGATTAATCTCCGAGCTTAATTTGAACAGCAGCGAATACCCGTATCGAAATAAATTTTCATCATCAGTGGAACTAGTTCGATGATAAATACCATGACCGCTCTTGATGAAAGTGTACAGTAGAGGAGAGAAGCAGAATTAAGAAAGTATAAAAATAAACTATAGACAAGAGCAAACGCCAGAAGAAGAGGGTATTAACAGAGAAATTCCAGAATGTCAGTCTGATGTTGATGCAGCGGTTTTCGTGGTGTGGAAATGGATGAAGCGGTAGATTGAAATGGATGGTAATGTCTTTTGCCTTTGCCTTTTAGTGTGATATATTTTGTTAAGAATCCAGATCCATTTCTTTGCCACATTAAATTCATAAGAAGATCTATGAATCTCTCCAATTTTTTGTGGCAAAAACCACAGAGAAAATATAAAAAGTTCATTTTCTCTTGCTGCTTCACAGTCGCGGTCTATTTTTTTGGAAGTTTTTTTTATTCACTAGAAGCTCATAAGCTTCGACAGACTAGACTACGTGCAACATACCTACGCTATATGAAGGATGCATTCTTCATATAGCGTGGAGCGTGTATTGCTGGCAGTAAGTGAAGGAAGAAAGAAGAAAAATGTAAAAGTAAAGAGGAGCAGATGCCAAGTTAAATTTGCCATCAATCATTTAGTAGATTGGGATGGCTTGAACAAATCTGTGATGGTATTTCTGTAATTTGCAGCTCGGTCAGGTCTTTGATGAAGTTCCTGCAGTCGTACGCACAAAACGAACTGCATAGAATAGTTTCACGTGCTCAATTACTAATATTAAGAAAATAAATTTTGTAGACGTGTTTCAAAGTCCTTGTTTACAAAATGGTGGATCCAGTTCAATGCTTTGTACATTTAATACCACTAAATTAGAATGTGTTCAGAATTCTAAAATCTTAAACATCAACCAAGGCAAATGAACTGAGGAATGAGGAACCAAACGCACTCCTAGACAATCAAGTTACCTCAATGACACATAATTTGATTTACAATTTGTTGTGCGATTTGCGCACGCGGAAATTGCTAAGAATCTTAATAATAAATGACATTATTGTGTTTTACTGATATCGAAAGCCTACACAATGGTTTATTATTTGCAATTAAACGCAGCGAATGTGACTGGTACCAACAATTACACATTATACTTAGTAATTACATGATTGTAATTGTACAAGTGTATTTTGTCACCACGAGATCTTCAGCAGACGTATATTGTATGTATTAATACAAATGTACGGGCATAACTTGAACCTAAAGTGCAATTTCTGTCAAACTCCACTAATGCGTTCTATTTATTTTCTTCACTTCCGCATTGCTGCTTCAAACACCTAATAAAAATTTTGACGCTTCTTTGTTGCGAAAGCGTTAAAATATTGACAGATTTTCCTCAAGAAACAAAACAAATAAAAACGCCAGTATACTCTGCACAAAAAACTACATGTCTCTGAAATGTAGTCTCTACTGGAACAACACTCAGATATATTGACAGTGCGTTAGTTAGCAGCGGAATTTTACGGTATATTGCTTTCTCTTTACATTTCACATTGAACACATCAGAACGCAAACAAAATATGCAAGTTAATACAAGTTTTAGAGTGTCTGCCAAGTCATGATGACGAAACCAACGAGTACATTTTAAACGCACGTTCTGAGTTCTGAACTATTTCTCCATTCATGCTTGTATGCGTATAGCTAAAATTGTAGATAAATTAACAACCAAACAATTCATCCCTGAGGAGAATTCTCATGAATAAGTAAGGTCCAAAGTGAAAATTACAGGCATTGAATTTCCGGCTTATCTATTAACTAAGGTTTTCCTCTTCTTCATTACCTTCCATAAAAATCATTTCAACACTTCCATTACTGTCATAAAGGTAAGGTGCTGGGAGTGAACATAAACACTACAATTTTTATGATCTCAAAATGAACTCATAAACATTATTTTCGGGTAAACAATTAAAGGTTGAAATTGATTGGAATGGGAATTCTCTATACCGGCGTCATTGCCGATCTTTTAAACAACTCTCAAAATATTCTGTTTCATGCCATACGTAAGAAACTCCAGTTCAAATAGCTTGGTCCTGAGTAAACACTGAGAAAACCTTCATGACACGCTTTAATAAAAAAAGGCTATCGTAAATCCCATAAAAAACGAATACGTCGGCACGGAACATGAAAATACCAACTGCAAATAGATCTAAAAAGAAATGTCTTGTTTTCTTCTTTCATACCCCCATCATCACATTACTTGACTGACATAAAAGAGGTTTTCTTATCATGTTCATTTGCGGAACATGGTTTCTTCTTGTTTGTTCAGTCGGACGGCGATATATAAAGATGAGATGATCCATGTATACATATGATGGACTTTTTGTTTACTTTAGATATTAAGTTTCTTTCCCTAGCGAGTTTGTTTCATCTACTCTCTTGCTTCCTCTTCGTTAGCAAACCTGTTTATATTGTGCCACTTATTTTTATAATAAATATTTCGAGCTTCCAACACGCATCATCGTCTTTAGATAAGAATCTCCCGAGAAAACGCTCGCTCTATAAGTTACACACAGATGCCTTTGAATGTCCACACTGGAAAATGATGACGAAGACAGGAGACAGCTAATGATAATAATAATAATGCATGGTTGTGTGTGATGGTGGCTGCGGGTTTTCTCTTTATCGAAAGAAACCAGTGCAGACGGAAATGGAACCGACTGATGACAAATTAAAGTTGGCTTAGGTACACAATCATTCTGTCAACAGTGCTGACGCCTACCAGAAAAAAATACATAGATAGAAGCTAGTACGGCATGACATATTATTATAGAAAAATCGCTTCTTGATTGTTATCCTATTTCACTGCTGGTTTCAGCGCAAATTATAGAGGTTCTTTATAATTTCTACATTATACATACACATCGAGCCCGATTGTGGGTTCATGATGGTAAGTTATACAGTTATATGTAGTTCATTAAATTCAAAATAGAACTGATGAATAGAAAATGGGTAAAGCTTAAGAGAAAACTTACATTTATGTTCGTCATGTGCTAGTCCGGGATATGCCATGTTCTATGGGTGTCCGCATTTATAGCTCACTTTGTCACTGGTAACGCAAAAAGAAAACTTGGAACTAACGTCAGAACTGTTGCGAATGAATCCAATAGATTTTGTTTAGATCCACCCAGGCAATTAAAATATTTGACAACAGTAGTTCCACTTTGATTGCAAAATAATAAAAAATATGTGGAAAATTATAATCCCGGAAACATTTCGTAGTTACGACTTGCTGGAAATGATTGACTACATGAGCAGGTGTGGTGATCTGCTTCAGTTTAAGAAACAGACAAGCAGATGATAGATAACAATTTTCAGTCTCTTTCCTTTACAAAATTTTTCACTGATTAGATACACTTTTTGTGAATTGGATACCTCCGTCCATTAATTAATTAAGTACGCACAATGTAAGCATGGTTGGCTCATCGACAAAACAGCTTGTCACGTTGTAACAAGACGCAGGTGTGACCACATCACAGGGGAAAGTTTCTCCACAAATTGTAAACTTCCTTCATTACCAAGTACCACCAGACTCAACCGCACTGTATCCAACTGGAGCTACTTTGTGCACACAAGTAAACTCAACTATTACGTCCGTCGTATTAAATTCTTGTTTCGCTGTTTACTTTCACTTCCAGTAATGTGACAAAACAAAGCTGGGTAATTTTTTCTACCAACACTGTCAAATTTCGCTCCACCGATAAATCATAATGATAACGCTGACACAATAAGGACAGTGCTGATATGGTATTCTTTGGACCATTTAAAAAACGACACTCTCTACTGTTTACTGTATCCAGGATAGAAGTGCGTGTCTTGATGTTGATGACCAAATCCTTCAAAAGTGCTGGAAACTACAAACCTTCTCGTCACAAACGACGCAGAAGAAAGAATTATAACTTTATTTCAGTCAATTTAGCTTCATACATGATATCAGAAATGCGACACAGGATGCAGAAGACAAAGACGACTTCTCCGGGATCACACAGAATCGCAACTGACTCACGGAGCACGCAGCAGCCTACCTTTTTTACACTTACTTCACTCTCGTCTGTCGTTTCGTTTCTCCCTTCCGAGAAAAAAAGCTGTGGAGCAGACAGATAGGCAAAAAAATTGAAAAGGAAAACGCATGCATTCATTCTTTACTTTACTACTCTATGCACCCTGAATGGTTATAATGCATGGCATTCTCTGAGCAATACAAGTCAACACACAAGAACAGAACAACAGAGAACATCATCATCTCATCATCATCCTTTCTGACTGATTATTATTACGTTGAACTCGAAGCACACAAGCAAGAGAGAGAGAAAAATACAAAAAAGAGTAGATGAAGTTAATTTTACTGCGAAAGCAATCTAGCCTGCCTTTGGCATACATATTAACGTGGTTTATCCCACATTCAAAAAATGCAAAATAGACAGATACATATTCGCAGAGAAAATGTAATCAAGTCTATCTGTATTGTATTTCTATTACGTTGTTGACTGCATCTAGTAAAGTCCTTTTTTCCTAGCAATTTATTTTTTAATAACGTAAAAAGAACCTCATAAAACTCAGACAAGAAGAGGAAAAAAACATTTGACCTCTAACAATGAGCTCCACAACGTAGTCCGAGTAAATTTGACTGAATATCCGGCATAGTGAAAGGCGAAATCAAATAAGTAAAATATAGCGCTGCTCTCCGACTTGGTTCTTTCTCCTTGTTTTACTTTTGATACATACAAGTTCTCCCCAGATTTTATTCTGTGTGGGAGACGCTGTATGCTGACCTTTCAAATAATGACCAAGAGAACGCCCACTAATTACATTAGTACATTTTCAATGGAAGAGTTTTACACCATTCGAAGTAGAATAATATAATGGTAGATATTCCCAGGTAATAGGACCGCATTGCTGCGTACACACTCAATTTATTTTTCACAGAGTATTTTTGTAGTAGCTCGTCTTTATCTCGAGGCAGGATAGAACACACATAAAAAGTGTGATAGCGTCATATTATATGTGTTTATAGGCTGATCATTATCGAGAAAGTGAAGCGAAAGTGAGTGAGAAAGATGGATAATGGATGGGCAGTGGCAATTTTTGGTTCGTGGCTGTAGGGGGAAAGCTCACTCACGATGGTGCACACAGGAGTGTATATTTCATGGAAGGATTGCGAGAAGTTTTTTCCATTGGAAAAAAGGAAACGAAGAGAAAGGAAAAAGAATGAGAAAAGGAAGTGTATCTGGTTAGGTACATTGTTGGCACAATAGAGAAAAAAAGTTGGTGGTGAAAGTGAAGTGACTGGTAAAAATACGTGAGATTATATTGCATTTCACGGAGATACGTAAGTAAATACTTGGTGATGGGCAAGACAACATTTTTTCCATCCACTCTATTGAACCAACAACAATAGGAGTCGAAGCTTGATGACAATGAAAATGGGATAGTACATTGAAAACAAATATTAAGTAGCAGATATATACATGTATATGGAGTGGAGGCATCAGCAGAAAAAAGTTATAAGAGATTTAAGCATGGTACTAAAAAAGTACTATACTACATTTAAGCGTGGTATAGCTCCAGTTATTATGCAATGCTATATTACAAATATTGGGAAATGGAAAGAAGCGATCGCAGTGGAGCATGGTTAGGTGACGAGGGAAAAGTTGAAGAAAAAGAGGAGTAACATTTTATTGACCTACAAAAATAATATCAAGAGAGAAGAAGAAAAGGTAGAAATGAGAATGAGTGAGAGAATGGATTGATGGTAGACTTTTACATGGAGAAATAATATGTTGGTAGGTGGAGGATCATAATAGCACTTGACTTCTGGAGCAAGAGGAAGAAGCCCACTTTCCCCGGGAGTTTTCACCATTCCCGTACTTCTACATTATTGG
>JAHZNF010000659.1:0-10249 GCA_027744215.1 Troglopedetes dispersus
GCAAACAACTGAGAAATGATAAGCATTGCACTTGTTCCAATTCATTTGCGTTAGACTGTATGTATGTAGGTATGCACTTGTAATGCAGGTGGTACTTATGTATTGTTATTGTTGTATCGAAAAAATAATGAAATAATGAAGTTTCCTTCTTCGTTGAATATGGAATATTAAAATGCATTCTATTCAGGATTCCGTTAAAAAACTTGTTTAATTAAAGAGCACAATCAACTACCACTTCAACAATAAACATATATATTTAGCATGGCAGTAGTGTGAATATCAAAGTAATAAAAATATCAACATTGTTATATAGAAGGAGCAATTATTTTTACACACATTTCAATCCACAAATTATGTACTTGAAGATTTCAACTAAAAGTTAAAATTGGAGTCAAGTATGAAACCAACCCATCTACGAATCGTGTGAAAGCCAACGTCAGTAAATACCGTGTAGTAGTTCGGATTGCAGCCGGACTTTCCATCGGAAGACGCAATTCCAGCACTGACGATTCCATGAAGGAGCCACTTGCTGGGACTAAATCTGTCACGGAAAACGAGCGGACCACCCTGCGAAATTTAAAAAAAAACATCACTTGGTAAAGTGAAACGTGTCTACTTTCAGTGCAAAATTAGAATTTTGTGGAAGATATCATACACTATCTCCATCACACGCGGAAGTTCCGTTACGATAACCGGCGCAGAAGGTTCCTAAGAAAGGAGAGTTATTTGTTAGCATTTTTATATCAATATTTGTAAGGGCATTTCAAAGAGAGTTGTTATATGTATTTCATGCGATATGTACCTTGATGAACAAGATGAGCAAATTGTGGATGCGCATCTATACACTTCTGACTCAGAATTACTGGGAGTTGAGCTTGTTGCAGTTGTTCCTGGAAAGCCTTGCCGGATCCACGGCCCCATCCAACCAGCTAAAATACATATTCACAAGAATATAAAACACAATTTTTCCACACAAAATTTGTTCCACAATTTTATGTGCACAACTAACCGTTCCTAGTTGGTCAGCTTCAGTGTAATCTCTGGATTGTGGTAAGCATACTGGACGAACTGTTTCCGATATTTGAACCGACTGCATAAAAAAGGTTACATTTTGAAACCAATGGTCTGCATTAACATAAAAATAATTAAGATGAATGAATTATTAATGGTTTACGAACATCAGCCAGTTTAATGATAGCAATGTCACCACGAAGAGTAACCCGGTTGTACTCAGGATGAACGAATACTTTCTCCACAGCTTTTTCCTGTTCTCCGGTGGATCTCCGATCGAAATTTCGGTAATACTTGCCTACAACTATTTTAAGGTCATTGAGTGCCTTCGGTTGACCATTGTCCCTTCTAACAACACAATGTGCGGCTGTAAATGCACCAGAATAACTATTTTAGAGGTATGCCGATTGACAGTAAAATATCAGTGGTTATCCATGATGAAATTTTGAAATACAAACCAGTGATGATGGCTTTTGCAGAGATGAGAGATGCTCCGCAAATAAAGTCCATTTTCCCGGGATTCCTTGAACTTCTTTCGTAAATTGCCACCATCCAGGGCCACTAGAAGGATTATAATAGCATTCACCGGAATTAGTAGCCCTCATTAAAATTTCAATATTCACACAAAATTTTGGGAACTTCTTTGTCTAAATAGAGGAAATGACATACTCTTCCTGCTTTTGCCGTGGAGCCGCCGACAATGAAAGCTCCCGTCTCGCTGGCACTTATGCCACATTCCGCCTCGCAACCAAATCTTTGATTCAGTGAAGACCATCTTCCATTCTCGCAACGTCTCGATGTGGCAAATGTCAAAGAGGAAATTGGACTGAAGTATTTTTTGCATCTGGAACAAAAAATTATATAATTTCGTCAATTTGTGTATTTCCCCGAACTCTCTTAGATAATTTCGTGAATTGCTTCAAATTTACATACGTGTATTGTGCACTTGCTCCACTCGGCACACCTTGTGCACAGTCGAGTTCGTAAAACCGATTGTTCTCACACACGATTTGGTAACCTTTGGCGGGGTCTTCGTTAATGGCAGGACAGGTTCCACTTCCCAAGCTTCCACCACCAGACGAAATACTGGGAAACTGAGAACGACTTGTGGTTGGTGCTGGAGGAGGCTGGGTGAACACAGGTCGTGATGTTGGGGGTGCTTGGTTGTGAGTAATGGAGGATGGAGGAGGAATAAAGGATCCACCTCCACTAACCTCAGGAATTTTTGGCTTGCCCCTGCGCACAATTAATAGTCTCCGCTTAGATAATTATATTTTTTATATGCTCAATTATAACCTTTATATTTACTCACCCTTGGCATACATCCAGTGCCTCGTCACTGCCACCTAGATTTCATTTTTGATACGATTAATTTTTTGCACATTTACACTTAAATTACACTTTGCCTATAAATGTTTTCAGGAAAAAAAAACCAACCCCAGCAATCAATGCGTCCATCACATAAACTCGTTCTGCCAATGCAACCTCCAAACCGGCATCTGAACTGAGTCGCAGGACTGAAAACATTGAAAACAATTTCCTCGGTAAAGGATTATCATTCATAGCGAGTAAAAATTAATGTCTTACTCGCAAAAATCCTTGGCTAAGAACATTGATCTACAATTCCAGCCTCTTCCGCCTCTCTCATCTAAAATAGTAGGTAATTTATGCAAATCAATATCAAACACACATGTTAAAACAGTTAATGCTATAATTAAACTTTTAAAAAAGTCATTTATTATTACAACGTTACAAATACCTTCCCCATTTTGGCAGTCTCGCCTTCCTAAAAAATGATTCAATTAAAAATTGGAGTAATCTTTTTATGAGCAAAGTCCTTTTTAATTGGAAATACTATGTCTTCTTCACTCGCTTACCATTGCATAATGCCTCAGTCCTTAAACAGTTGCCGTAGTCGGAACATCGAAACTGATTATGCAAACATGAACTAGTGCTTTGGCCCTGAGTATTTTCGACTGTTCAAATAAAACGGATTTGTATTGAGTATTCCATACTTTTTCAAATTTGTTTAACCTTCAAATCAGAAAAACTTACAATTAAAACAGATGAATAGAATGACACATTGCAGCACCGTCTCCTCGAATCTCCTCCGCGCTCTTTTCGAAGTGATCATTATTCTACTAAAAAAATAAATGTGAGTGACGACGGCACAAAACTTATCGCTGTAATTTTTGCTCCCACCAATGCTGCCCACTGCTAAAAAATTAACTGCTAAACAAAGTGTTTAAAGGAGAGATATAACGATGGTCTTCCTATTACTTGCTGTAAGGATATTTTTTACGCTTATACCTAACTAAACCAAATACAAGGGAATTGTTTGTCTTCATTCTTTACTTTTTGGTTTGGACCATGACGAAGAGGACCACTTACTTAGTCTCTGCATCATTATTATTACAGTCATACATTTTTTTTCTGGCTGTTTTGTTCTAAAGAGTGAAATCAGGTGCAGAAAAACCTGTATTTCTAGCCGATTATATGTATCTACGCAAAGATGATGGATTTTATAATTACTAGTAAGCAAGCAGCCTATATTCTTCCAATAAACCCGTCACCTTCTTCAATAACATTTTTTTAAGCAGGCAATGGACTGGACCCCAGAAAATAGTTTGTACATATGAGCAGGTACAATTTTTTTTTGCATAAAAGTTATAACATATATTTTGCGACTGTGAGCTGCTTTTTGGTTCGTAATTTTTTTGTGAACAAGAAACCAGCACCAAAATGAAGTTGATAAATGACTGTAGAAGGAAAGAAACGGAATTATGACCGATTTCGTGACAAAAATAGTTACCTATTTTAAGCGAAGAATGTTGTAGCGTTATCATTGCAGAGACCAGCTACACACAAGTGTTTGCATAAAAGTTAAATGGTAAATGGCATTCACTTCACGGATTTGCTCAATGAATATGTGCTCTTCTGAAAGGGAAAAATAAATAGTTTGACAAAATAAAGAAGTGCCAACTATGAGTAAAAATATCATATTCACTGATTCCTATTTCTTTGCAATAATGGCGACATTATTATGAGCTCCCTTCTTCTGCTGGACATAAAGAGGCACGCTGATGATAAATTATGGTTCCACTTCCAACAAGTTGTTTATTAGCAGCTAAGCTATAATTTTGCTCGTCGTGGTACACACCTCGTCATATTTGAGCATCATTAAGAACAAAGTATAAGAACTACCAAGATTTTTGCTTCATTGAGAGTTGTGTGTGTAGATAAAGTTTTCCAAGAAGGAATTATTCTATTGGGTGACGTAGTATATAAATGTCTAGTTCCCTGCTAGTTTTTTTTGCACAGGTATTTTTATTGCGTAAGCATGCAAGCATACGTACCAATTACACTTTTAAACAATATTTTGTGTGCAGCCATCAGAGCATCTTTCATTCACTGGACTCGCTGTACTCCGCACGCTACCTATTACTTGAATCATAATTATGGTCAATTTGTATAAAACCTGCAGGTAAAATTGAGTCCAGCATCCATAATTATGCAAAAAAAGAAATCAGATCCGAAAAGCTCTGTTCGATTCTGAAGAAACATGCTTAAAATATGCAGTGTACCGCAGTAACAGCAACCACGTCACGCCATTTGTGTTCACTTTCCATACTTGTTTTTTATCGGAAATTTTTATAAAGAAAATATCAGAATTATTGACATTGAAGAATACCTTGATATGCGGATATTTATTTGCAATAAATGTTAATCTCAATCATATTGCATTGCTCGTTTTTTATAGACTCGTTTGAACTATGATGATGAAGGACGGTGATCTTCAAGACTTTTTTTGCCTTGGTGGCAAACTATTTAGAAAAACATGGAAACATAACCATGGACCTTTTAGGTTCCCAGTGTTCCATACATCTCTAAAAATTAATGTTTCTCATGCAAAAAAAATAAATTCTTATGGCTTCTAAATATAGTGGTACAGATAAGCTGTAGAACTCTAGAGTACAGAAGTGTACTGCTAGTTTTAGTAGGCGACTTCGCTTCTTCTGAATTTTGGGATCTTGTTTGCTTGAAAATATTTTTGTAATTCATACTTACTTAATTAATCATGGCGGAGGAAAGTCTCCAACCTCCAAATTTCCCTGTTAATGAGATGCCCCGGATGGGTCGACGGAATGCCATTATACCTGATGATGAAGGATTCTCCTCTCCGGCAAATTTGGTGAACAGATCCTCGGTGTCTTCTCTGATTAACGGTAAATGCGGACAAAGTAGCATTAACTTCAACTTCAAAAGGTTGAAGACATCAGCCCAGAGGCTATTATTCAGATTGTCACATTATTTTTTTACGATAGAAATTCTTAAAGAAAAGCAGCTGGTCATGAGCTCAAAATCGCTGGTGGAGGAACCGGAGCTTCCCAAAGATCCGGAATCGACAACCACCACCACCAAACTTTCCGAAGTGTCTTCCATCAGAAGCGATAGCCTTGATAGCCAGGAGTCGAAGGTGGAGCAACCAGTGTCAGCACCAGTGGTGGTTCCGGAAGTCAAGGAGGAAGAGCCTGCTGTACCTATTGATTCATCACCCACGGAAATAATCAAGGCTGCAAGTGAAGCTGAATCCAATTTAAAGAAAGCTCGGGTGAGACTGGACAGCCTAAAGGAGGATGGCAAGCAGCCACCAGGAAATTTGATTCCATGGAAGAATTTGCACGAGTCAAGGCGGACCGCTTTGGAGGAGAAGCGGAAGGTTTTCGCAAGCTTTGATACGGTAAATAATAAAAATACTTTGATTATAGGCTACTTAAATTAAATTCATAAAACTTAAAGATAAGAGCCTTTTCATGTTGCTTTAGACGAGTCCCGATCCTCCGGAGACGCCTGAGACCTCGGAGGCGAAATTTCGAAAGGTCATGAATAAAATCAAGGTGAAGCGAGATTCCGAGTCCAAAGATAGATTGCCAGTCAACTTACACCGGAGCACCAACAAAGAAAAGGATCGTTATGCTTATGTTCCGGCACGGGTGAACACACATTGGGAAAAGGGAGATGACTTGAAGCGACCAGTTTCATCTGGTCCTATTGGACCTGGTACCTCCGGAAAGCCAAAGTCCGCCAAGCCCCAATTAAGTAGAAACAAAACTTCCGCATCAGTACCAAACGTAGCCATGTCTCATAAACAGAAGTCATTCTTGGGGCATGTCATTCTTCCTCACAAGTTTTTTGCGAAGAAGCGCAACTCAGAGAAAATGCCTCTAACACTTGGACCCCGCATCACCACACGGAAAGGCATCGCCCCGAGTGCACAAACTCGTGCGCAGATTATCAGCGAGGTAACCCGAAGACTGTACAGTAACGGACCAACCCCCATCCAAAGGTTCAAGAACGAAATATTACTGAAAATAAGGCCAACTTGTTCAATCTCCATCGGGTTAACAATGTAGGCATTATCGGTAATAGTAATTATAAGCCACCGCAACAGCAACAAACCTTGAATCAACTCGTGGGACACATTTCCAATACAACAGCAATGCTCGTTGGAGGACCTCTGAGGAGGAACGCTCCACCTCTACAAACCATTCAGCCTCCACCATCACCATTCTTGACATCCAATGTGTCCATTCCGAATCAGTTGGGAGAGATCCCGCTCAACGGAGACTTGCTGAGGACCTTCAACAAATTCAAGGCTGGAGGTGGAGTCAACCTTGGAAGTAATGTGGAGCAGGGCAGGGCAGCTCTTAATAAAATGAGAGTTGGGAAGGCTGCGCCTCAAGATGGAAAAAGGACAAGGGCAGCAAAAATTCCGCCGAACAAGTACAACAAGATTTACATTGGGCCATATTCCGGATCGGAATCGGAAGGAGAGCAGGACAGGTCCAAGGGCCCAGCTCAAGCGTCGATGCAGGCTGAACAGTCTGCAGAAAAGCCATCATCAAAGGCGAAGAGGTCACGGAGTAAGATTGGCAAGGTTTAGAGGGATAAGTGCTCTTGCAGTCGTCGGCTCTTCTTCTGCTCTGCAGGAGCAAGATGAGTTAAGATGAATGAAATAAGAAAATGCAAAAAACTATCACCTTTCCAAATTTTCTGTGAACTTGTGTGACACCTGTCAACTATCTTGTCAATAAAATCATATCTATTACTCACAAAACATCTATTGCACAATCACATAATATAATGGCATCATATTAGTGAGTCGCAAGTAGAACAAGCAGATTTTACCAGTATTGTAAAAGCTTATTTTATTATCATTTCGGAATGATCATTGATTCAAGGCCATGCACATCCATTCACCGTCAAGTTTTTTAAAATTTAATTATAGCAAATGATTTGAACATGAATAACAATTTTTTTTATTGAAGCACTGCCTCCTTCCAGCAAGCCATCATTTCCTCGTCATTCTTTTCCTCCCACAGGCGCTTTAGCAGGGCCCACCCAGTCTTGGCTGTGGTGAGAAGATACTCATTTCCAGGATCCAGAGAATATGTGTAGGCACCCATGACCAGGCTTTGACACAATCGACATGCCACGAGAATCTTAACAACACGAAATGTTTCGTAAAACACAAGGTATAATGTGATTTTTGTTGTCTTCATTCATTCATATTATAAATTACCCGCAAAACTTGCAACTCTTTCTCGGACAATTTAGTGACACTGGCAAATCCTTTCAGGACATGTTGTGCTCCTTCAAATGGATCCAAATTAACCCCATCTTTGGTACACTCCAACATCATGTAGCAAACTGAAGAAGCAACCTCGAAAACATAAGGACCGACCTGCATATCGCCAAAGTCGATAATACCATAGATATCGTAGTCGCCAGGGTCAGTGGTGGAGGGTTGGACTATAATATTTTGCTCGTTAAAGTCACCGTGAAATACCCCTAAAAAATGGAGGAATTGGAGCATGAGCTTATCGCTCTAGTATTTACTTCATAGATATATAACGGCTCATGTGATTTTGTGTGAAAGATTTAGATATGAGATGTTACAAAGTGTACCTGACTTCAGATCCGTTAAATATGGCTGCACTTGATTTTCATAACCATCCAAAACGTCCGAAACCAACTTGTACTTTTCCGGTTGGTCTTTTATAACATAAATGAATTTTTGTAGCTGGAGTACTTGAGACAGCTGCCAAACCGAAATATGATTTTCCAAACCGTGGAACGTGTGTCCCTAATATATATTTTTAAAAAATTGCATGATTTCCACATACTTTTACGTTTCACAATTTCGTAAACTTATCAAGAATTAATTGATTTTATTACAGATAAAATGTGCTGCACTCTTGCAATATACTTTCCTGCCTTTTCCAGCAACTTTGGTGTTGGGGGAACTTGGTGCATTATGTTCCCTTCAACAAAGCTCATAAGTCGAACGATATGTGTGGTCTCTGACGGTGTGCTTTCTAATTTCAAAAATAACACCAAAACAAGTAATTTATGCTACGGTTTTCCAAACGTCAAAATGTAAATTAATGCGGCGTTGACTCATCTCTCATCTCACCATTGTTTTCCGTGTCCTTCGGGTCATTCTTGACGGTAACACGTGAGAAAGTTTCACCATGAACATTTTTCGAAGGTAAGGGACAGTTGAATCCATTATCCGCCAAAATTTGCATAGCTGCATGTTCTGCTTCAATGTGATAAGATTGTTTCGAATCCATTGAGTTCAACACTTTGAACGTGAACTTTCCCGGACGTCCATCATCAGTGGTCACGGCCTTCACGTAGAAATTGTTGTCGTCATAACTGTTGAGCTCCTTGATCGACTCTACTTGAATCCCATAAAGCTGCTGGATAAGTTCTTCAGCTTTTGCAACGGAAACGTTGGGTCTTATCGACTGACCTGGCTGAAGGGTTGCGTTTCCTGTTTCTCCAGTCATTGTCTTATGCGTGGTATTGGTAAAATATAGTGTGAGTTGATAACCGTCCAGCAAATCTGGGACCTTGTTAGAGTCCTAGTCAAGTAAAGATAAATAATAATCCTGATTTGTCAAAGTGTTTCTGGAAGGAAAAAAATCTTCTGGGAGAGATCGAATGAGCTGCACAGTTGTTGACAGGCGTTCAAATAAAAATGTGTTGCATGGATCAGACAGAATTCACCATCTGGACTTGGAGCAATTATGAGATATTCTCGTTCGGTTCATCATTATTCGATGCATTAATTTGATGTGAGGCAGATTCCCTAATAATGACATGTGCATATTATTTATTTTCATATGGACTTAATAGCCTACACACTTGTACCGATGGGATGTGTCATTCATCAAGAGCAGGATTCAGAGAGAGATGTGTGAGGCTAAAATGGTGTGATAACACTTGAACTCATTTTCTGCTTGAGTAATTTTTAATGTACTTAAGCTGTCTTCACTTGCGATAGATTCTCTTCACTTATGCACGTTTTTAGTTCCATTCTTCATGCCATCACGTGCTTCACTGAATTGTTCTGATTTTTGTGCTTTAGATTCAAGTATGCATGCACACTTCTACAATGTGATATGGTGACGAGTAGAAAGACGTCAGATGAGATCCCCAATTTATGGAGCAAAGTGAAACGGAGATGTTTCACTCAACCATTATTAAATAAATATGTGGAGGACGTGAGTTTCCACTTCTTCAATAAAAGGACACCGGCCACTTTATCACATGAACAAAATTTTCTACTTTTGTATCTTCTGCCTCTCTGGCTCAACAAAGTTTTGGTATTTGGAAATGGATTTCATGAATCACCAAAATATTCTCACTCACTCACTACAAAACGCTTTCACAATTTCATTCGCGAAGACGATTAAATCGCTGTGCCAAATTGCTTTAAGGGAACTCAAAAAGACACTCCAGGAAACACGAGCTCTAGCCAGCTGATGTGTCCGTTTGTTTGGAACAAAACTGGATGACAGGTGTATAATATGCTACCTCAGATAAACAGAAAAAGAATCTGATATGGGAGCATGTTGTAGTTATCAGCATGGAAAAAGTCTACCACCGTATATACATGTCAAGAAGCAAGCGGGCAAAAAATGCACTCTATTTCTTCCAGTCGGATGAGCTCGTTTTTGTTTCTCTCGAGTAGGAACTTACAAAAAAAGGCAAGTTTCTATGAACAAAGATGGAACAGCCAAGTGCCTTAACATTATATATGATGGCTTATCTTATATTATTCAATGAAACTGATCCAACACAGAGTCCTTATATACTGTTTTGTGATTGTTTTTATTTTGTATTAAAATAAAATTTTGAAGCGCAACACTCACAAGAATATTGCTTA